>JAMXBD010003687.1:0-107416 GCA_024138025.1 Combretum micranthum | reverse complement strand
CCTAAATTAGGAATGTTACAAATAAATTCATATTTTTGGCTTTTATTTCATTAAATCAATAAAATTGGCATCTAAATAATTGTAAATTCATAATTAATTTGTGTAAACAATGATTTAGTTAATATAATATGCATAAATTTGGACCTATGATCATATATAATTCTCCTTATTTATTTTACAAATTTCTACCCATAATCAACACAAATTAGCAATTTAGATTACAAAATATGCATATCCATATGTATATTGTTAGACACCAATTTTTGCCCAATTAAAAAATAGGCTTAAGTTTACAATAAATTAATGTCATGTTGAGTTCATCAAAATATAATAATAATAATATAATATAATAATAATAATAATAATAATATAATAATAATAGTATAAAAAAAGGAGAATATAGAAAATAGAAAAATAAAAAAATAGAGGAATAAAATAAGTATAATAAAATAATTAAATGAATAATAGTAATGTAAATAAAATATATGTAGGAAAAAATTAAAATAAATAAAAAATTATTTGAGCTCAATATAACATATTTTATTAGCCTTAAGTACTAGTGGTTTAGCTATATGACCAAGGCACAGGCCAACGGCCTAACGGTTCAAACCATGACACAGGAGCAAGGGGACCCGAGTTCGATCCTAGCCCAAGGCAGATTTTGCTCCTTTTTTGTTCATTTTTTTCCCAAAAGACGCATCGGTTCATCCACTTTGAGACACCATTTGATCAATGAATCTTTGTGTTTTTTCGAAATTAAGTGTACAGACACAAACTAGGCATGGGATACATCACATCTGTACATAATTCATGTATTTTTTCATTCCAAAAGGCATCTTAATTAAGGCATGAAATTGGAAAAAAATTCGAATGAAGCATGTTTCTTCAAATTCAAAATTGGTGAATTGTATCAATTGATCAAATTAAATACACTTAATCAAGGAGTCATGATCTATAAACACAGATTCGTGATCAATTTAAACAACAATCACGAATCGAGTCCCAATTTTGAATCGTTCTTATTTGAAAAAATAAACGATTCGTGATTCAAAAATTGAACCATCATAAAGCTTCAAAACGACAAATTGATTCGAACTCTATAAATAGGATCACCACACAAAGCCAAACACAATTCAATTTCGAAAATACACTTAACATCAAGATCAGAAAATAGGAGTGAAAGTGTTCGAATTGCAAAAATTGCAAATTCGAAGTGATTGAGAGATTTCGATCCAATTAAAGAGTGTTAGGATCATTAAGGAAGTGTTTTTGATTGATTATAGTGTTTAGAATTGCTCGAATTTGCAATTTGGAGTTCTGAAAATTTTTGGGAATTTTTTTACTTTGCGCCGCCGTCGGGTCATCACCGAACCACCACCTCCGGCCGATCTGGGCGCAAACCACCACTCCACGAGATCCACCGCTGCAAGACACGTCGGGCCGACAAGGATTCGGAGGTCGAGCACCACCACAGCCGCCGGAATCCGCCTCGAAAAAGGACGCCATCGTCTTCTTCACCCGACTGGGAGGATCCGCCGACTCCAACCCGGATCCAAGTCCGCTCCACAGATCTGACGGTCCGCGTTCAATCTTCAGATCTAACGGTTGTGATCATCATCAATCAACGTCAGATTCAGTCAATCCGATCGGACGTTCCTGA
Organism: Combretum micranthum; assembly: GCA_024138025.1. Lineage (NCBI taxonomy): Eukaryota > Viridiplantae > Streptophyta > Magnoliopsida > Myrtales > Combretaceae > Combretum > Combretum micranthum. Next base: position 105,756 of record JAMXBD010003687.1, on the reverse strand, counting down.
TTCAATCAACGCGATCAACGATCCAGATTTCATCCGAGTTAATCCAACGGTCCAGGTTAGTCCGTAATTTATTTATTTTATAAATATTGTTTTTTAATTACAAAAATTATAAAAAAATTATTAAAAAATCCAGAAAAATCCAAAAAATCAGAAAAATATTTTATTTATTTTTTTAGCAAATTTGATATTTTTTGAATTTTTCTTGAAAAATATGTTATATATATACATGCATGTTTTGATATTTTTGAATTTTTTTTATATGTATGAATGTGTGTTAATATATATATGTGTGTGTTTAGATATAAAAAAAATGTTAATGTGTATATGTGTGTCTTGATATCTATTGAATAATTTTCATGAATAGGTTAATATTGTATGCTTGTTTTGATTAAAAAAAAATTGTTTTCAAAATTAATAAAAAGACTTAGAAAAATCTATTTTTATAAAATAATAAAAGTGATTAGATCTTAGGAATCAGAATTAAAAGATTTTTTTTTAGATAAATTCAAAATTTATAAAAACTTAAAGTGGAAAAAGTTCTTAAAAATCAAAATTAATCAACAAATTTAAAGTTCTTTTAAAGAGAACTACGTTTTGTCTGATCTCGATTAGCGAGTACGTAGGCACCTTCGGGGCGACATTAAAAAATATAAATTATTTATTTATTTATTTTATTATTTTAGTTAATTAGATATTATAAGTTTAAATACTATTAGTTTGTTATTTTTTAAAAATTTAAATATGGTAAAAATGGATTTGATATATTATTTCTTATTAATTAATTTTTCTTTATAAATATTTAACTTTTGCGATTATTTCTGGATGTAATTATAAGTTTTTTTTATATATATAATTTTGAATGTTTTGCTTTTCTTTGTAAATTATAAGTTTTCTAAAAATTAAATAGAAAAATTATTAAAAATGATTTCTGACTTAAATATTGTTATTATTTTTATATTCTTTTTGCAAGTTTTTAGAAAAGGATAAATTCTAAATTTTAAACTTAAAGTGGTAACCGCTTAGGTTTTAATAGGTTAGCCCCCGGACTCAGATATCTGGTATTTTTTTAAAGTTTGGTTTTAAAATCAAATTTTCCGCAGACTAGGCTAAGTTAGGATTAACCGACCCATTAATCCTAACTTTTCATTTTTTTCCGATTTTTATCGGTTGGCGACTCCAAAATATTTTCAAAATTAAATTTCTTTTAATCCCTAGTCGAGGATTTCATGTTAAATGGGTTAGGGTTTAATATGAATCGGGTTAAAAGAAATGAACCGGATGATTTTCAAAATTCAGGCTCGACAGCTTGGCGACTCCACTGGGGACTCGCTTTTTTTTTAAAAAAAAGAGGGCTAGCCACTTAAGTTTAAAATTTAAAATTTATCCTTTATTTTTGTATATTGTGTAATTATCTGTTGTATGTGTTTTGTATATATGTCTGTAACTTAGATTTTAAATTAGTTCATTTCATTCGCATATGCATTTGCATTATGCACACAATGTGTGCTAGATACGGTCGAACCCAGGCCGTCTTAAGAGCCTAAGCGAGGAGTTCGAAGTAAGGTCCGGGGGCTGTGGTTTCCACCCTCTAGATCAAGAAAAGACTCCCACTCCGGTTTAGCCTTATGATTTGCTAGACCGGGGAACCTATAGAACCTTACCCAAGTCATGCATTCATGGGATTTGACCAATTTTTTTCAAAAAATGGAGTTGTAAATTTAAAAAAAAAAATTTAAATTTAGGATTTGTCTCCTAATAGGGTCTTTATAAATCCTCAGGAAATGATTTCCTCGAGTTCGGACAGTAGCAATAGCCTATGGGCTCGTCTCATCAAGGAACCCCGAGTAGAGACTTTCAAGGATCCAATGCTGTTACTGGACCGATGGTTGGTCAGTTTTGACCCCGATCAACAATCATTCATTAAGGATAGGTTGGGCCCGATCCTCAATTTACCTAAGGTCCAAGTTCCATTTACCATGTTTCGAGCCCTTGTTCATCTCTGGGAACCCAATGAAGTGGCATTCCGTCTAGGTCAACACGTGCTAAGTCCTACCATTGAAGAATATGCTAGGTTGCTTCAAGCCCCACCCACTTCCGAGGGGATCTATGTACCAAGCCTTACTCATAGTCCGATCCGCATCATTTCAGAATTTTTGGGATTAAAAAGAGAAGCAGTAATTGAAGCCATGAAGGGTTGCAATGAATTCTCCATCCGATTAACTACCTTGATGGATTGGTTTGGAAACTTTGATAATTACATAAGCAACCGAAATTCCTTTACGGTATCAGTTGTGACCTGGAGTGAAAACAGAGTTAATGCTTTCATAGTGGCTGCTTTTGCTACCATACTCTTTCCACATGGGAACCTGTTCATTCACTTCCGAGTCATCGAGCTTGTAGCACAATATTTAACTGGCAAGTCATATGTTCCCGCCCTCTAGCAGAACAAATAGAAGTTTGAATCACATCAAGTCTAAGGGCAGGGGCAGTTTCAAGGCAAGCATGCATCTGTTGATGGTTTGGTTTGCTAGTCACACCAAGTACTACGGAAAAGATCTAGCTAATGGGTCCCTTATCCGCCCGAGTTATGATCTCATCCAGTCTTTTGCTGAACGGGTCCATATGGAAGATAACGAGCCTTTCTGGTCTATACTTGCAATATTTGAAGACATGGACCTGAAGACTTTATGTGGCAAGCCCGTTGGTTTAAGTGTCCCGTTGCTATCTTAGGTTGCAAGAAGTACCTAACTGTGCCCTGATTGGAATCACTGGCTGTACGGGCTATTACCCCTCAAGTGTTATCAGGCAATATGGCATGCTACAAGACATTACTGTCAAGCCGAGTTGGGACGAGTTATTCTCGACTATATGGATCCAACCTGACCAGATAGCAAAGCAGTCCAAGGTAAACCAAATAAAAGCCATCTGGGATGATAGAGAAATCAAGCCAGTTTTCGAAGTCGAGCCAGAAAATAAAGTGACTCGGATTATAGAGCAACCAGGTGGTACATAGCCAGTCAAATGAAGAAGAATAAGGACATCCAATATGAAGCTCCTAACATTCTTGAACCAGCACCACCTGAACCTGATCCTGAAATGATTGCTTACATGGAAATGGTTTCAGCTCGGCTTGAAGTCTGTCATCGGGATTACCTGAAAGAGATAGAGAGATGACTGACCGCTTGGAAAAAGCTCACAACAGGATTGCACTGTTAGAGGATGAATTGAAGAAAGCTCGAAAAAGGACTCAACTACTTGAGGATCAAATCATCTGCCCTGCCAAGACAGAAGACTAGTTTAGAAGTCCTGAGTTTAGTTTTAGGAATCGAGATTCTTGAACTTTTAGTATAGTAATTTAACTTTGTATGAAAGATTGTTTTTTGAATTATTTAATACAACTCCAATAAATGTGTTTATCAAAATTTGATGGTCATTATCCCCATTTGCATTCATATTTGCATCCTTGTGTTTGTATGTTAGTATTCTTATTTCTACTTCTTACGGTCCAGTTACGAATCAAGTCTAGCGAATCCAAAATCCTGAAAGATAGCTCCCAAACCAGTTAGAAGTCCCATTTATACTAGATCACGAGCAAAGATGGCTAGTACCGGGAACACTACCCCAGATCAGACCACTGAGCAGAGACTCAATGCCATGGAACAAACCCTGCTTAGAATTACCGAACAGATGCAGACCTTGACTCAGAATGTTACTCAGTCCAAGACCCCTATAACATCTGAAGAATCTTCCGGGGAACAGAAAGGAAAAGAAATCATGGACAACCAGTCAACGTTGATGATTCCCAACTGAGTTCAATATGCCGAACTAAAGAAAGAACTTGAAGCCCAAGCTAGGGATGGAGAAGAAATTGTTTGAAAAGATGAAGGCATTTGACGGCTTTGATCAGACTGCGATTTTAAGCCTGCCACAATTTGAGGAAGGTGCTTTTCCTGAAAAATTCAAGGCACCTGAGTTCGAAAAATATGATGGAACTGGCTGTCCTAACATGCACACAAGATTATATGTACGACGTATGGGGCAGTATGCCAAATTTGATAAACTGATGGTACAGACCTTTCAAGATAGCCTTACTGGTCCAGCATTAGCCTGGTATGCCCAATTGGACTCACAAGAAATTGATACTGGGATAAATTAGCCAGGGCATTTTTCAACCAATACAAGTTCAATATCGAAATGGCACCCTCGGTCTGGGATTTGAGTACTATGAAGAAGAAGAAAGACGAAGCTTTCAAGGAATATGCTCAGCGATGGAGAGCTTTAGCTGCAAGAATCACCAATCCGATGCCGAAAAGGATCTCACTTTTACTTTCATCAACACACTAGAAGAGCCATTCTTTTCTCATCTCATAGGGCATGCGTCAGCAAGTTTTTCAGAAGTGGTAGTAGCCGGATGCAGGATTGAGAATGCTATCTCAGCCGGAAAGCTGCAAGTAGAAAAGAAGTATACAGCACCTAAAAATGTCTCGTACAAAGGAAAGGATTCGACTGTCGGTATGGTCAATATCTCAAGTCCAGCAAACCCTACTAAATCCATAGTTCTGCCGACCAATCAAGGTCAAAATCAACAAAAGGTTGTTTCGAATCAACAATCAAGGCCCAACCGACGCAATTTTACTCCAATACCGGTTCCACTCAGCCAAGTATGGGCTAAATTGAGAGCCGATAATCTGATTGGCTTTGAAGTACCCAAAGATGATTATAAGCCCAGGAACTACAACCCTGATTTAAAATGTGAATATCACATGGGGCAAATCGGGCACTCCACTGATTATTGTTGGAGACTCAAACATAAGATTCAAGATCTTATTGATGCAAAGACCATCCAATTAGACTTTGTGGAGCCTCCAAATGTTTCTACTAATCCATTGCCAAATCATGGGTCGGTTATTAATATGATCACTGCCGAAGTGCCGAACCCAGAAGTCAACTTGGATGAATTGCCTATCACCATAGAACAAGTGGCATGGAATCTCCGCCAAATGGGGCATTTGCCCTATATCAATCTGAGAGATCGCACCAAAACCAGACCAGCCATTTACAATTTGTTGCAAAATGGAATCATAAGAAAAGAAGATATCATGGAAATGCTGGTCCCAAAGCCAAGAAAGTCAAGCACACAGGCAGAATTGTGGGCAAGATACCAAGCTGGAGACCCAACTGTCGGAACTCTAGGAGATGATGGAAAGTACCAATATCTGGTTGACTATTGGTTTGAACCACGCGTATATGCTGATGCTCCTGCCACTGGATGGGGATCAGAGTCTGAAGATGAAGAAAAGCCTGTACCAAAGAAAGAAGAAAAATTTGTTGGCATGATCACATGTGAACCGAAGTTAATCAAATTTGAGATGAACAACAGTAAAGAAGAGGCAACTGTCTCGAAGCCTAGAAGTTATACTTTCCAAATCCCAATTGCTGTAAAAGATTACAAAGCTGCCCCATTTGATTACCAGACAGTTAATCACGCTTCATTGTATGATTGGCGGGCTTACCCGTTCGGGAAGACTTTATGAACCAACTGCAAAGAAGGTGACCATGGATTCATCGCCGCCGCCGAATGATGAAGAAAAGAAGGAAGATGAGAAAGCAATATTGGCTAAACTCATGAAGGCAAGTGAATTCAAAGTAGTTGAACAACTAGCCAAGACGCCAGCCCAAATATCACTCATGGGTTTGTTAATTAGCTCTGATATTCACCGTGAGGCCTTGTTCAAAGTTCTCAAAGAAGTAAAAGTTCCAGAGGATGTGACAGAAAAAACCTTGGAACATATCATCAGTTCTGTCTTTGCAAATGAGCAAATTAGCTTCTCATCGAAGAATTAGGAGAAGAAGGTGGCCAACATAATAAGCTCTTTTTATTGTTGTCAAAAGCAATGGTAAGGTCGTCTCCCGAGTGCTTATTGACAATGGATCTTCTCTGAATGTATGCCCCCTGGCTACTCTGAATTTGTTGGAAGTAGACCCATCAGATATCAAGCCAAGTCCTACTGTAGTACGAGCATTTGATGGATCAAAGAAGGAAATAATTGGAGAAGTGGAATTAGAGGTCACTATTGGGCCTCAAACTTTCCTAATTCCTTTTCAAGTGATAGATATCCCAAGAACATTTAATTTGTTGCTTGGAAGGCCATGGATTCATGCAGCAGGAGCAATACCCTCAAGCTTGCACCAGAGGGTTAAATTTGTAGCAAATGGCCAACTTGTTACCGTTATGGGAGAACAAGATTATGCCATCTATCAAGAAACGGCTATTCCATACATTGGAAAAGGAGAAGAAGAAGACTTTGGGCTCCAAATATTTGAAGAAGTCTGTGTAATAAATGAAGAAAAAGAAGCTCAGATAGGAACTTTTGGCCTAGGATATTCTCCTACTCAAACAGAGGTAGCAGATGAAGAATAAGATGAGAACAAGGAAGCTTAATAAAGAGTATGATCCAGACATCGAAATCCCGCACATTAGAAGTTCCTTTCTAAAGCCTCATCATGTCCAGAAGACAGATGACTCCAAGGAAGATGATCCAACCAAGAAGATAGCTTTGAAGAATTGGTTTTCCATACCCTGTGTCAGTTTTAAGTAAGGACCGATATTAGATTGCGTTTTGTATTTTTCTGCTTTATGTGTTGCTCAAATAAGTGTACTTAAACACCATTTCAAATTTAATAAACTTCTTTTATGTTTTTCCATATTCTTATTCTTTCCCCATTCATATTCTACCAGATCCGACTTTTGTGATGAGGTTCCGGGATATCTCGCGTCTGTAAATACTGAAAATATCGATATCACCTCCAACCCTACTGGGTTAGTCGTTGAAGATGATATCGATTATCAATTGAAAACACAAGAAAATTGGCAAAACTTTGACCAAGAAAGGATTGAAACCCCTGAACCCACTAAATTGGTTAATTTGGGAACAAGTGAAGATCCTAGGAATTTGAGAATTGGGGGTAAATTGCCAGAAGACACAACACAGGGTTTGATTAAGCTACTAGCAGAGTATTTGGATGTTTTTGCATGGTCATATAGTGATATGCCCGGTTTAGATCCGTCAATTGTGGTCCATAAATTGCCAACCAAAGAAGGCGTTAAGCCTAAGAAGCAAAAACTAAGGCGATTTAGACCCGATTTGCTACTTAAAATTAAAGATGAGGTCAAGAAGTTACTCGAAGTTGGATTCATTGAAGTTTCGGATTACTCAGATTGGGTATCAAATATAGTACCAGTACTTAAGAAAAATGGGAAACTTAGAATCTGTGTGGACTTTAGAGACTTGAATCAAGCGACCCCAAAAGATAATTTCCCGTTGCCACATATTGATGTCTTGGTAGACAATACAGCTGGAAACCATCTATTCTCATTTATGGATGGATTTTCGGGATACAATCAAATATTGATGGCCGAAGAGGACAAGGTCAAAACCACATTTGTCACAGCCTGGGGAACTTTTTGCTATAAGGTCATGCCATTTGGTCTCAAGAATGCCGGAGCAACTTATCAGCGAGCAATGCAGACCATATTGCATGACATGATGCATAGAGAAGTGGAAGTATATGTTGATGACATGATTGCCAAATTAAGGAAACTTTTTGAAAGATTGAGAAAGTTTCAATTAAAATTAAACCCAGAAAAGTGCATTTTTGGAGTAACTCTGGGAAACTATTGGGATTTGTGATCAGTCAAAGAGGAATAGAATTGATCCTGATAAGGTCAAAGCAATTAGGAATTACCTCCCCCAACAACATTGAAAGAAATTAGAGGTCTTTTGGGGAGACTGAATTACATTGCTCGATTCATTTCCCAGTTGACGGATAAATGTCAACCACTGTTTAAATTATTGAGAAAAAATGCCCAAATTGAATGGAATGAAGAATGTGAAGAAGCCTTTAACCGAATTAAGCAGTATCTGACAAATCCCCCGATTTTGATCACTCCAGTACCCGAAAAGCCTTGTTCTTATACTTGACAATTTTTTCGGAATCCATGGGTTGTGTACTCGGGCAAAAAGATGAAATGGAAAAGAAAGAGCTATTTATTACTTGAGCAAAAAATTCTCAAATGGAGAGCAAAAGTATTCAGAGATAGAAAGAACTTGCTGTGCATTAGTATGGACTATGCATAGACTCAGGCAATACACGCTCTTTTACTCAATCGAGTTAATTACAAAGCATGATCCTTTGAGGTATCTGGCAAATAAGCCCGCCTTGGTCGGTCGAATTTCAAAATGGCAAATGTTGCTGTCTGAGTTTGATATTACCTATGTTAACAAAATTCGATTAAAGGACAAGCCTTGGCTGATCAACTCGCTGAAAGCCCGGTTGATGAGGAATTAAAAGAACAAGATCAATTCCCCGATGAAGGGATTCGGGTAACACAAACGGAAGATGAAAGAATGCCTAATTGGAAACTGTATTTTGACGGAGCAGCTAATGTGTATGGATGTGGAATAGGGGCAGTCCTAATTTCACCAGAAGGAAACCAATACCCAGCAGGCCAGATTAATGTTCCCTTATACGAATAATATAGCAGAATATGAAGCATGCATTTTGGGTTTAGAGATGGCAATCCAAATGGAAATTCAAGAGCTCGAAGTTTTTGGAGATTCATCACTTATTATTTTTCAAACTCGAGGAGATTTTAAAACAAAGGATCCCAAGTTGATTCCTTATCATAATCACTTGGCAGAATTGATAGGAAGATTCAGGGAAATCTCCTTTGTATATGTGCCAAGAACTCAAAATCAGTTTGCTGATGCTCTGGCTACTTTGGCCTCATTAATTCAGTTTACTGAAGGAGCAAGAATCCAACCTTTGCAAGTCCGGGTGAGAAGTGAACCCGCATTCTGCACCATGATTGAATCAGATGAACCCTGGTTCCAAGATATTAAAGTTCTTTTGCAAACGGGTAATTATCCTGAAGGTGCTACCAAGAAAGATCAGAAGTCACTGAGGCGTTTGGCCAGTCATTTTTTGCTAAGTGGAAATACGTTATACAGAAGATCATTTGACACGACTTTGTTAAGATGTGTAGATGAAAAAGAGGCCCAGAAGCTCATGGAAGAAGTTCACGAAGGAATTTGTGGTCCTCATATGAGTGGTTACATGTTAGCCAAAAAGATTATGAGATTAGGATACTTTTGGTTAACTATGGAATCAGACTGTATCAAACATGTGAGATCTTGTCATTTATGCCAGATCTATGCAAACAAGATAAGTGCCCCTCCAAAAGAATTACAGTTAATGTCAACCCCATGGCCTTTCTCAACATGGGGGATAGATGTTATTGGGCCAATTTCACCTAAAGCTTCAAACGGTCATCGGTTCATATTGGTTGCAATCGATTACTTCACTAAATGGGTAGAAGCCGCTTCTTATGCAAGTGTAACAAAGTCCGTGGTTGTGCGGTTTATCAAAAGAGACATCATCACTAGATATGGCACTCCAGAAAGTATCATCACTGATAATGGTACGAATTTGAACAACAAAGAAGTAACAAATTTCTGTCAGCAATTCAAGATCAAGCATCGAAATTCTACTCCGTATCGGCCACAAATGAATGGGGCAGTTGAAGCCGCCAATAAGAACATCAAGAGAATTATTGAGAAGATGACCATTGTCTATAAAGATTGGCATGAAATGTTACCGCTCGCATTAATGGCGTATCGAACGTCTGTAAGAACATCAACCGGGGCAACACCCTATTCCTTGGTATACGGAACTGAAGTTGTTTTACCTGTAGAAGTTGAGATTCCATCACTTCGTATATTAGTTGAAACCAAACTCGATGAAGCCGAGTGGATAAAACAAAGATTTGAACAGTTGAATCTGTTAGATGAAAAGAGGCTGACTGCAATGTGTCACGGCCAGTTATACCAGCAAAGAATGGCTAAAGCATTCAACAAGAAAGTCAAGCTAAGAAATTTCCAAGAAGGTGACTTAGTTTTGAGAAAGATGCTGCCAAATGTACAAGACTCCAGAGGAAAGTTCACACCAAACTATGAAGGACCGTATGTAGTTAGAAAAGTATTGTCGGGAGGAGCATTGATTCTTTCCCAAATGGATGGACCTGATTTAAAGGACCCTGTAAACTCAGATGCTGTAAAGATGTATTATGAATGATCAATAAAAATTTGTCATTTTCTGTGTTCAGTTGATTTCATTTTTAGTTTTTGCAAGCAAAGTTGATATCCCAAAAACTTTGAACTCAGGTCAAATCTCAACCCGTTAATTAAATCATTTAAACAAATTTCCAAAAATTCTCAAATCAGACCAAATCTTATCCCATTCAAACAAATTTCCAAAATTTCTCAAACCAAATCAAATCTCAACCTGTCACTTAAACAAATTCCCAAACCCCAATAAAACTGTTAGAAAGTAATTTGAGCATCCCATATGGCTTTAAAATGCATATATGCAATTTTATCTGGTGATTGTATTGCACAGATAACTAGTTTTTGAACACGGTTATGTGAACGACGGAAAAGCCCTAAACAACATTAACCGATAAAAGACCAAAATTCTTCAAATGGATCAAGAAGTTTAGAGTCCCCGAGTGGATCAAGAAAGATCAAGTTTTCCCAAATGAATCAATAAGTCAAGTTTCTGAGAAAATCAAGATTCTCTCGAGTGGATCAAGATAGATCAAGTTTTCGAGAAAATCAAGAATCCCCAAATGGATTAGAAAGTTAAGTTTCTGAGAAAATCAAGAATCCCCAAATGGATCAGAAAGTTAAGTTTCCGAGAAAATCAAGAATCCCCAAGTGGATCAGAATATCAAGTTTCCCCGAAGATCAAGAATTCCCAAATGGATTAAGAAACCAAATCTTTAAGGTTTCAAAAATCCCCAGTAAAACCAAAGCCCATAGGTCCGGCAAATGACCAAACCTAGGTCCGACAGATGACCTAGCAGTTTTCTAAAATCTAGACCCGACAGACGGTCTATCATTTTTCTAAATCTAGGCCCGACAGATGGCCTATCATTTTTCTAAATCTAGGCCAGACAGATGGTCTATCAGTTTTCTAAGCCTAGGCCCGACAGTTGACCTAGCAAATCTCAAAGTCTAAACTCGACAGATGGTTTAGCACAAGATAAAAATCTCTTTGTTAAAAATAAAATTTGGGAGGAGAAGCTAAGCAAAAATTGGTTATCTTTTTGTTTTTGTGGCAAAAGTTTTGTTCAAAGTTTACCACAAAGAGGGGCAGCTGTAGACACCCAATTTTTGCCCAATTAAAAAAATAGGCTTAAGTTTACAATAAATTAATGTCATGTTGAGTTCATCAAAAATATAATAATAATAATAATAAATAATAAATAATAGTATAATAAAAAAGAGAGAATATAGAAAATAGAAAAATAAAAAATAGAGGAATAAAATATGTATAATAAAATAATTAAATGAATAATAGTAATGTAAATAAAATATATGTAGGAAAAAATTAAAATAAATAAAAAATCATTTGAGCTCAATATAACATATATTTTATTAGCCTTAAGTACTAGTGGTTTAACTATATGACCAAGGCACAGGCCAACGGCCTAATGGTTCAAACCATGAACACAAGAGCAAGGGGACCCGAGTTCGATCCTAGCCCAAGGCAGATTTTGCTTCCTTTTTTGTTCATTTTTTTTCCCAAAAGACACATCGGTTCATCCTCTTTGAGACACCATTTGATCAATGAATCTTTGTGTTTTTTCAAAATTAAGTGTACAGACACAAACTAGGCATGGGATACATTACATCTGTACATAATTCATGTATTTTTTCATTCCAAAAGGCATCTTAATTAAGGCATGAAAATTGAAAAAAAAAAATTCGAATGAGCATGTTTCTTCAAATTTCAAAATTGGTCGAATTGTATCAATTGATCAAATTAAATACACTTAATCAAGGAGTCATGATCTATAAACACAAGATTCGTGATCAATTTAAACAACAATCACGAATCGAGTCCCAATTTTGAATCGTTCTTATATGAAAAAATATAGCGATCCGTGATTCGAAAAATTGAACCATCATAAAGCTTCGAAACGACAAATTGATTCGAACTCTATAAATAGGATCACCACACAAGCAGAAAACACAATTCAATTTCGAAAAATACACACTACGACATCAAGATCGGAAAATAGGAGTGAAAGTGTTCGAATTGCAAAAAATTGCAAATTCGAAGTGATTGAGAGAATTTCGATCCAATTAAAGAGTGTTAGGATCATTAAGGAAGTGTTTTTGATTGATTATAGTGTTTAGAATTGCTCGAATTTGCAATTTGGAGTTCTGAAAATTTTTGGGAATTTTTTTACTTTGCGCCGCCGTCGGGTCATCACCGAACCACCACCTCCGGCCGATCTGGACGCAAACCACCACTTCCACGAGATCCACCGCTACAAGACACATCGGGCTGACAAGGATTCGGAGGTTGAGCACCACCACAGCCGCCGGAATCCGCCGCGAAAGAACACGCCATCGTCTTCTTCACCCGACTAGGAGGATCCGACCCCACTCCAACCAGGATCCAAGTCCGCTCCACAGATCTGACGGTCCGCGTTCAATCTTCAGATCTAACGGTTGTGATCAGATCATCAAATCAACATCCTAGATCCAGTCAATCCGATCGGACGTTCCTGATTCAATCAACGCGATCAACGATCCAGATTTCATCCGAGTTAATCCAACGGTCCAGGTTAGTCCGCAATTTATTTATTTTATAAATATTGTTTTTTAATTACAAAAAATATTAAAAAATTATTAAAAAATCCAGAAAAATCCCAAAAAAACAGAAAAAATATTTTATTTATTTTTTTTAGCAAATTTGATATTTTTTGAATTTTTCTTGAAAAATATGTTAATATATATATGCATGTTTTGATATTTTTGAATTTTTTTTATATGTATGAATGTGTTAATATATATATATGTGTGTGTTTAGATATAAAAAAAATATGTTAATATGTATATGTGTGTCTTGATATCTATTGAATAATTTTCATGAATAGGTTAATATCCGTATGCTTGTTTTGATTAAAAAAAAATATTGTTTTCAAAATTAATAAAAAGACTTAGAAAAATCCTATTTTTATAAAATAATAAAAGTGATTAGATCTTAGGAATCAGAATTTAAAAAGTTTTTTTTAGATAAATTCAAAATTTATAAAAACTTAAAGTGGAAAAATTTCTTAAAAATCAAAATTAATCAACAAATTTAAAGTTCTTTATACCAAGAGAACTACGTTTTGTCTGATTTCGATTAACGAGTACGTAGGCACCTTCGGGGCGACATTAAAAAATATATAATTATTTATTTATTTATTTTGTTTATTATGTAGTTAATTAGATATTACAAGTTTAAATACTATTAGTTTGTTAATTTTTTTTTAAAAAATTTAAATATGGTAAAAATGGATTTGATATATTATTTCTCATTAATTAATTTTTCTTTTTAAATATTTAACTTTTGTGATTATTTCTGGATGTAATTATAAGTTTTTTATTTATATATATAATTTTTGAATGTTTTGCTTTTCTTTGTAAATAGTAAGTTTTCTAAAAATTAAATAGAAAAATTATTAAAAATGATTTCTGACTTATAAATATTGTTATTATTTTTATATTCTTTTTGCAAGTTTTTTTTAGAAAAGGATAAATTCTAAATTTTAAACTTAAAGTGGTAACCGCTTAGGTTTTAATAGGTTAGCCCCCGGACTTAGATATCTGATTTTTTTAAAAGTTTGGTTTTAAAATCAAATTTTCCGCAAACTAGTAGCTAAGTTAGGATTAACCGACCCATTAATCCTAACTTTTCATTTTTTTTCGATTTTTATCAGTTGGCGACTCCAAAATATTTTCAAAATTAAATTTCTTTTAATCCCTAGTCGAGGATTTCATGTTAAATGGGTTAGGGTTTAATATGAATCAGGTTAAAAGAAATGAACCGGATGATTTTGAAAATTCAGGCTCGACATATATTATAAAAACATATTCAAATTTTATATTTAAGATTACATCATTTTCTTGCATTATGTATCAATTAATCTAATATTAGAGATGTATTATGTAAAAATCATATAATGCAAGCAATAATTCATCAAAATCATATCAAGAACATGCTTAAACAAATTTTTTAGATTTGAAACTTATATAGTATTGTCAAATTCAAACAATATCAATTTATTGAAAAACACTTCCTATAGTAGCAATATACTCTTAACAAGCTCCTAGACCTTCTTACTATAGCTGCAATTAGCAATTTGAGGAAGCTTCTAAACCACTCTTGAATATCTTCAATTTCACCTAATGAATTGAAGAGATTAGTGATTAGTTTAAACTTTCAAATGTATATTTTGATGGCATAAATATTAGGTAACACTTTACCTAGTTAATGCTCACTTTGATTGAGATTTTTTATGGGTTTTTAAAGCTCAAAAGAATATGGTTATTGGAGTGTTTGAGTTGGGAATTTTTGGTAGAAAATGAGGAGAATAGGATGAGATTTTTTGTGGAAGAAAGAGAAAAAGGAAGAGAGGAAATCTTTGATATGATATGAGGGTATTCTTTGATATCTAGGGTATAGGATTTAATGACATTTTGTGGGATGTGATTTTCAAGATGAATTTAGGATCCATTAGGTGTGTGAGATGTTGAAAAGAAATCTTGTATTAGGTGTGATGTTATTTGTAGAAGGGATTCAAATGTCTTATTGTAGGGATTAATTAGATGTAGTTAAATTAAATGAGATGGGCAAAAAGTGTGTTTATTTGTGACTAGGTGGTTAAATTGAAATAGGATAGGCAAAAGACATTTGATTTGTATTAATCAGGTGTGGTTAGGTTCATGTGCACCTTATATATTTTGTAGGGTATAATTAGAATTTAGCTATATTAATATAGCAATTAGCTTAGGGATTAATTGGAAATTGATATTTGGTTCGAATTTATGAATTTAGGGGTTTAGGAATTGATATATGAAATCACGAAATTGAATTTACATTTCTAGGAATTTAGGTATTGATGTTTAAGTTAAAATAGCTAAATTTGATATTTAGGTGTTTTAAATGGTAAATTATACCAAAAGCTCACAATTTTTTAGGGTAAATTCAATTGAAGTAACAATGATTCAGGTTGTTAAAAAAAGGTCATAACATTTAGGGAGTAAGTCAATTTTGGTCACAATATTTCGAGTGGTTAAAAAGATGTGATAACGTTTAGAAAAATGGGTCGATTGACGTCACTATCGGCACGTGTCATAACATGCTAAATCTATTCTAATTTTAAATATTTTTTTTATTGACAGGTGTTAATGGTAACCTCCATTGACCTACTTCTCTAAATGTTGTGACCTCAGAAGAACTTACTCTCAAACATTGTGACGTTCCGATGTAATTTACTCATGCTTTAAGTAATTAAGTTTGAGAATTCAGGCTCAAATTGATATTGGATAGTAATTGAGTAACTTAATAAATTGAGATAGGTGTTTGAATCTCTAATTTCAACTGAACTCAATTATTAATTCAATCATGCCAAATTATTTAACTATAACCTATACTTTACATAATTTATTTAGTTTAACTATCTAAGTTCAATTATTAATCTAAGTTTAAATTTAAATTAAAGAAACTTGTAATTTTATTTAATTATCACATTCCTAATTTAACTTAGTAAATTCTATGATATTTCATGTTATGTGCACAATTTTATCTAATGTGTAGATTATGTATTTATAACTTATCGATTTTATTATATATATGTGTTATATATACATATATTTGTTATAGATATATGATTTACATGTTAAATAGTATATATGTTGTCTATATATATGTACATATGTTATATATGTAGCAAATAAATCAACTATATATTTCTATATACAATTTTCAATATGCTATATATATAATTTTTTTTCTTATGTAGATAGTTTTGCCATTTTATAATTTAGTTAATGGCAATAATATTATATTTTAATAGGTTTGTTGATCAAACTCAAACCTATTAACCAAACTTGTTTAATAAATGAGTTTGCAAACGAATCTAGATCATAAACCTAAATCCGAACTCATTTAAATTCATGCGGTTTTTGAATATGATCCATTTATTATTTATATCGACTTTTACTTACACAAATTTTTTTATATCGTGCTATGCTTAGATTCACAAGACAGGTCCTAAATTGCCAGTACTATATAAGAGCAAGAAGTAATTGGGTAGGGCAAGTCTTCCACCTTCTATGGCCAAGTCAATTTAGATTTTGGTTAATACAAAACCAATCATAAGTCTAGGTATTGATAAATAATAATTCGAAAGATTATTCAAGTTGCCAATCTTATTTAGAAGTGTGAAACTCAAAATTATAATTAATTTTTGAGTTGTACATAGAATTGGGTACATATTTTATCCATTATCTGGGGTATAATATATGTTTACAATTTAAAAAAAAATTACCAAAATACAAATTATATAAAAATAAATACACAATTATTGTTCTTATATCGCATATAAAAGTCACGATAGTGATATTTATATTAATATCACATACGCAATGTGCGACATAACAATGTACAATAAAACTTATAGGAGATGTGCAATGTGTAACACAACAATGTATAATGAAACTTACATGAGACACACTCGGTCACATCAAAAAACTCCATCGTCAACAACACTTAGAAAAGTCCCATCAACAAAAGAGAAGTCTAGAGTTTCTCTCTCTCTATACATTTCCATTTCCATTCTCTCTTTAACCTCTCACATATTTCTCTCTACTCCCTCTCTATAAACTACACTTCACTAAGTCAACAAACACCACATCTAAACGAACAACCAACACCAATCATTGACATCACCATCTCTGCAACTTCTCCTTTAACCTTCCTTTGCTAGACACATATCTAATCACACCACTAGTGATACCATACCCACAACTCCAAAACAATTTTATATCACATGCACGTTCAATGTGTGATGCACACAAAGACTTCATCTTCTTCATAGGAGGCCTCTCTCTCTCTTTCTTTCTCTATATCACCATGGGAGGTTTAAAGCTAAGAATTCAGGTTTCGTTTTGAGTTAAAATTCATAGCAATGCGTCGCCACCCCTAACCCCCTTCCTCCTAAGGAGTTTTGGGAGAAGAGAATGGGAATAAAGGTGTGGAAGGTTGAGATAGTTAATGAATGCTAGTCTTTGGTGCAAGATGTTCGTATGTGTACTGCACATCACATATAATATAAGTGCATCACATCATTAGAAGAGTATATTAAAAAAAAAAAGCTATATCGCATATAAGATTCTCTCGAGATGCCACAATTAAAAAGCAAACATATTAATGATGAGAAACGCATTTTTGTTATGCTACTAATACTTTTATTTGCTCAACTATTTTTACCAAACCTAGCTGAAGAAGAGTTACAAGGCATAAAACAAAACAAAAAAAATATGTGGAATTTATTTTATTTTTTAGCCCAATAAAAAATAAAAAGAAAGTCATTTCATTTCAATTAAAAGACCACACTCAACTACCATAACCTTGGTCCACCATCCTAATTATTCCCCGATAAGGAAAGGTCCTTTCTCTTTTGAGCCAATTGTGGGCAAGGAATGATTCAAGCACCCAGCATTGTGCTTCGTAACCACGTGCTCTAATCCTTTGAGCACTAGTTATTTTCCCATAAGTACTCTAAAAAAAAAAAAAAAGAACATTTCCTCTCTCTAGCCATTTTGGGTAGTATATGCAATATAGCAAAGATTTATTGATTTTTTTTTAAAGGATGGTTAAATTAATCTGTTTTATATATATATATATATATATATATGTAGCAAAAAGAATTAAGATTCAGTTTTTTTTTTTTTTATGTAAAACCTAATATTGATAAATTATTGGAAGAACCGGATTGCACCTAACCTTCTACTGATCCCCAAGCCCAGAATTGCTCACCTGGCATGGATCGAACCGAACCAGCCACCACGTATCGGTGTCTGCCTATGAATCAACTAGCTTTGTACTTACACTTACACCTACTGTTCTCCACAACTTTCCATTGTTTTCCTCGCTACTTTCTTTCGCTCAATTTTCTGGTTGCTCTGAATCTCAATCCAGCAAAACAATGGCAGGTAAAAAAATTAATAAAAGGATTTAAAATTTAACATACCCTTTTAATTTTTGGTCTTAAAAGTCTCTTTCTTTATCATGATTAATACCAGTTGATTGTGTGAATTTCTTGGTTTCTAGATGCATGCTGTTTCTAATTTAATTTTTGGTGAATTTCTTGTAGTTATGTATTGTAAGTTTTCCTGAGTTCCAGTGCTTTTAGCCTAACTTAGGAAAATAAGGGGAAGCTAAGACCTTGTTTGTGAACTGGATACCTTGAATAGTATTTGTAGGAATTGGGTACAGTTTTGTGTCCGGTTTAATCAGAATTTCTATCTGGGAACTTGGGTTTTTTGGGAGCCATATTGTTCAGTGGAATAGATGAACCATGTTCGGAGTGCTTGTTTGGTTTATCTTTATGGATGGAATTGAATTGAATAAAATGATATGCAAGTGTGTGGTGGGAAGATAGAATTTAGAATTGCTGAGGTTTGAATTTTCTTGAACGATGTTGAACTGCATCCTTCTATCGAGATAAGTAATTGAATTTCACAAGATTGAATAATAAAGTAGAGGATTTTTAAGTTTAGGATGAAGTAATATTTCTAATAAGGTTCTTTGATTATTTGGTCCCTTCAAGCCATATTAAGATTGTGCTGGAAGTGGAAAGGACCTCATAGTTGTGTTGTTTTATTCTAGGAGAATTAGTGAGAAGACTCACAAATCTCCATTTAAATTCATCCTGGGAGGCTGGACCTGGACATGGGACTTTATTGAGACAATGGTGATCTAGGTAGAAAGCTGCTTATGGATATGCAGCATACAAACTGTTAGACTATGCTTGATGAACCTAGGTGTAGCAGGGGCTAACCATGAATGGAAAATTTTCCAGGGGATTGTCATGGTAAATATTGCAAATGGAAATCTGGAATGGTGCTGATAGGCATGGTTATTCAAGTACTTGAATTCTTTGATGGGCTGGTTTTGCATAAAATGTTTTATAACGGAACCTAAAAGATGTCAAAATTTAATCTCCACAGTTTAGTTTCTCGCAAATTATTTTTTTAATTTTTGCCATAGCTACTGATGTTTACATATGTTTAATGCCATTTGCCTCTATTTTACTGCTCTCTCTGATGAAGTGAGATTTCAATGAAAGAGGAATGGGGTTAACCTTCGTGAATTGACCTGAAAAATTCACAAGCATTTACCTGAACAAGCAAGCGAAACATGGCTTTCAACATAACTGAGGAAAGCATTGATGTTACCAATAAAAAAAACTATCTTTGCAATGCAGCAATGTGTCAAAATTGGAAGGTACAAGAATCTTGTACCAAGTTATCCTCATTTAGAAAACAGATAATGTTTTTGTTATCATAACTCACATTATATGCATTGTACTCTGACCACTAACCTGGTGTTGTTAAGACTGAGGATCTTTATGAGTGAATTTTAGATCTTTAGCAAAGATAATTTTATACCAAAAAATTGCAGCCAAGGTCTTACCGGTGTAAAATCTCATCTAATGATGAATTCTTATGCAGCAGCAACAAGGGAGATTATTCAAAATGTTTTTAAAGCAAAATGTTACCATCAGAATAGGCAGTACAGAAACACATACAAATTGGACTCAACTGCCTCTTGTTTGCGCAAGTCACTTCCCTTGCAAGGAGGGAAGTTTGCATGGAATGGCACGCCTTCCATGCACCCAGTGATCATACCCAAATACCGGAGAAGTCCTGTAAACCGAGGAACTATACACTGCAATGGTCTGTTCTAGACTCTCAACAGGTTGATGTTGATATTAAGTACAATCAACAATAGCATCTATGGGGGCCATTACATTACAGCATTGTTTCAGTTTTTTTTTATAAAATGACAGTCTCATTTTTATTTTTCTACTTGCTTACTGTTGTTTTGCATTTCTGTCGTGTTGTTTCTGGAAACTTTCAAGGTGCTTTATCTACTTTGTGCCTATATGTATTATCTTGAGTGATTGAACCCGCTCTTATCAAGCACATCACCGAGCAATATTATTTAAACTGATGTGAAAGCTTTTCAGCAGCTGCTCCATCTGCTGCTGCAGTGCCATCTTTAGACAAAAAGGATTTTCTGAAGCTTCAAAATGGCAGGTACTGAACCAAAGTTATTTATTGTATGTAATATTTTGTTTAGTGGTGCATGTCCTATCCTCAATATCAATTTTATGTACTATAATCTACTTCATTGCTCTATCTAGTTATGCCTTTCAATGGCCTATGATTGTCATATTCTTAACAATGGTAGAATCTATAATTTATTTAATTTATATTCTCTATGAATAGGAGATTTTGACCTATAATGGTCCATATTCGTAACAATGGTGGGAAGATGCACAAAAATAAATGAATACACAAATGAATAAAGAAATGTAGGCTGCTCTACGAAGTGCCAAAAGGGCAAAGTCAAGCTTCTTTGTCATATGTGCTTCTTCTTGATCTGTTCCTTACTATGTGAAATCATGTACACAAACTGATTTCCCGTTATCAAAGATGGAAAAAGTGTGACAAATTTTATTAATAACTTGTTGATTGCGTCTCAGAGTACAATTGACAACCAACTGTATTCACTGATTCTCACCTGCACTAAAAAACCTGGTGCCAAGCCCTAAATAATCTAATCTTGAATAAGGGCAGAAAAATCTTTGCTTTGTCTGAATTACTAGACTCTAAATTTGTTTGAAGATTTCTTCACTTCAGTGTGAGCACAAGAGAGCTTAAATTTCGCATATTAATATTCCTTTTTGCTCGATATATATATATATATATATATTTATGACATAAGATTACTAGGGTCTATGCAACTTGAACATGCTGTAATTGGCAATTGTTATTCGTCTCTCTCTCTTTCTCTCTCATGTTTATGCTGTTTGAGCTTAAAGAGTTTTGATTTTCCTCCTGCTGCCACTTCACTGTAGCTTTAGTTTGAGCTTCTCACCTATTAAACACCTTAGGCTTGTCCTTGATCTTTACCTTAATATCTCAAACGTGTCATTGTATTTATCCCAAAAAAAAGGTGTCATTGTCATGGGTACATTGCATCTATAAGCACAAGGGATGTGGTTAATTTGCCTGGTGAATTTTCAGAATGTTCCTAATATATTATCATTTTCAGTATGAGAAGTTATCTTTATCAAAGTTTTCTCTGGAAAAGGTCATATACCAAATTCGTCGGAGAAAATATAATTATTCATTTGTTTGTAATAGGCATCTATCTCTGTTCACTTTCTCATTTATGTATAACTCAAAGAATAGGGGTCATTCTAGAAAACACATACACTCAATTTCTTTATTTTCTGAATAAATTCATTTAAACATTTAATTTAATTTGAACCTATATTTTTAAACCCTTAATATCAGAATGCATTTGGTTGGTATTGTATGGTAGAAATTCTTCTGCTGCCAATAGCCTGTGTAAGTTCATGTTGTGTACTTTTCAGGCCCTATATCTAGTTAATTTTCCTTTTGTTTCTTTGATGTTCTCTTCTAATTTCTTTTTTCGTAATTCCTTTCAGTTGTTTGATATAAAGAGACAACCATTATTGACTTTTCATTCTGGAAATGTGGAATATGGCCAATATTCAAGGCTTGTGCAATTCCATGTGCAATTCCAATTTGCTATCATATTAGGTTCAGCATGGCATATGCTGTCCACATAATATCTGCAATAAAGGTGTGAATTAACTAGAGATATAGCTAACTAGACATGTTTGAAATAGTATGATAAGGTGTGAATTAACTAGAGATATAGCTAACTAGACATGTTTGAAATAGTATGATGCACACTTCTGGCATAAATTATTATTATATAATTGGTTGATTGCATCAGTGGAAGAAACAAAGGTATTAGTGCTTTCTTGGAGATTCTTTCATGAGTGTCCCTTGTACTAATACAGATAAATGTCCTATCACAACGTTCTCTTTGACAAGGATAATCTACTGAAAAATTTAGTTTTAAAGTATATTTGAAGTGAAGATGACATGCCAATACTCATGTAATATGTTTTTAAGTGGTTATGTCTAATTTCACCGTAGTTCATCAACTTTAATCTTTACTTGTATCATAACTTTAATAATAATTCTTTTCACAGTTTATTCATAAATGCAACAAAATAATCAAGGGGCAAAGTACCTTGAATTTATTAGAAGCTACGAGAGTAATGGTCAATAATAATTGGTGAACAAAACAGGGTGGTGGCTTCAAATTCTCTTTTGAAGTTATGGTATTTTAATCTGCCATATTGTGGATGGCTTGAATGTTGTTGTGGATGGATATGCAGTGGCAATGCTTATCCTGGTCTGATTTTGGTTTTTGTGCTGTGATTTGGCTTGATAATACTAATTTTTTCTAGAAGAATTCAGTGGATGTAAGCTGTTTTTTTTTTTTTTTTAATTATTATAGTGATATTCGTGGTGTCGCTGTTGCGGGTGTTGAGGGAGAACCTGTCAGCCTCACCGAGCCAGTTACAGAAGCAATAGCAGCTGCTTTTGCTGCATGGTTAAAGGACAAAAAGAAAGCTGATTCATCTAAGCGTTTGAGAATTTCTATTGGCCATGATTCTCGAATTTCTGCACAAACATTGCGAGTAATTTTCTCAATCATATTGATGGTTTCTCTCAGTTAAAATAGTGTTAAGAAGTGTCATTATGTGCCATTATTGCTTCATACTTATTCTACAAATGTGTACTTTGATATCTTCCTTCTGTTTTGCTTTTTTTCATTGGTTCATGCATGTGCAAACTAGATTGACCATTGTTGAGATAGCTGCCTCATGCTTGAAATCAAAAAGACAAACAGAAACATGACTCCTTAATGTTAATTACTTTGACTTCAATTCTATGATATAGTCAATGTAGGAACGAAGCGTTTGTGCTATTCTTTTTCCATTACTGGATTCATTGTTGCTAATAGTTTCATTAATCAAATTTCAGGATGCTGTTGCCCGGGGTGTTGCCAGTGCAGGGGTAGATGTTATTCAATATGGGTGAGTGGTCGATTATACTATATCTAATGAATTTGTCTTTTTCTTGTTAGTTTTGGTTTCCAGTGGCCCTCAAAGAGATGATTGTTTGTGATGGTAACATTTTGGGATCACAGTCCATTCTATTGGCCATAATAAGCCTGGCCATGATGTCAAAATTTTTCAACGTTGGAGAACACTTTTCTTCTGCAGTAAGCTTTTTTCATGGTTTGGGCGGGGATTTATATTATATAATTTTTTTAAATGGTGCATGTCATCTTCATTATGAGTTCCATGGTGGTCCTTACATGGTTTAGCTATAGTTTTATGATAATGAATGTCCTTGTAACATTTTGTCCTTTTTTTTATTTTTATAAATTTCTGTGTCTTGAAATCTGGTATCTTAACATATGTGCTTCAGGAAGCATATTTGACTGCTATGTAGCTTTGTTATGTTATAGGTTTCTGAGCAATGAATCTTTTATACAAAATGGTTTCATCTCTTTTTTAATTTAAATGCCTTATTCAGAACAGGAATGGAGGATATTTCCCAAACAACACAACCACAGTTATACTGACCCTACCTAGTGGTGATAAGGTGATAGAGCTGAGACTGAAAAATTTGTTATTCTAAACTTGAAACAAGCAATGTAGGATCATGAACCTTCATAAAAATCTGCTTCTCTTCTCTCAATTTACAAGGGAGAAAGTATTTAAATGTCTTTTGCACTTCTTGGTTGTACAGCTGTGCATTAATCCTACTTCAGAGATCACAACCCAGCATTCTCAACTGTATTTCCCTCCAAAACATCTAACTTCCATTTATCTACGCTTCTTTGCTAACACTTTTATTGAGTCCCTAAATCGTAGTGCTCCATATTCGTTCTAGAGAAAGCACCTGAAATTGGAGGTCTGGACAATCTGTCATGAAACTTGACTACTGTGTTGTATCTTGATTCTGCTGCCTCTAGAATCATGTTTTACAAGGAATGCACTAATTTAGTTATTTTGCTACCTACAGGCTGGCATCTACTCCTGCTATGTTCAATAGTACCCTTACAAATGATGAGGCATTCCTATGCCCTGTTGATGGATCCATTATGATAACAGGTAATCATCCATATTCTCATGTACCTGTTGTATTGATCCTCATTGTTTCTGCATGTGGTATGTCTTGCAATGAGCAAGTGGTTAGGTTCCACCCCATAAAACTGTCAACTCATGCTTCTTTTTGCAAACAGCAAGTCATCTGCCTTACAATCGAAATGGCTTCAAATTTTTCACAAATGCTGGAGGGCTTGGAAAACCTGACATCAAAGACATTTTGGAGCAGGCTGCAGATATATATAAAAATTTCACTGCTGAGGGTCTGATAAATTCAAGTAAATCATCTGTACCGGTCAAGATGGTCGACTACATGGCTGTTTATACAACTAATCTTGCCAAAGCAGTCCGAAGAGCAGCCGGAAATATAGGTAAAAATGCCATGTGCTATTTTATTATGGCTTCATTACGTTTGACTGTTGCATATTAGAAGAGAAAAAGAAGTAAAATAAGCCAAGAAAGTTAAACCAATGATGTTGTTTTCTTTTATTTCAATCTTCCATCTTATAGTACCCTGATCTTAGAAGTTTGACAGTAGCAGAAGGTTTACAATATACATAAATATTCTCGTTCCATTGATATATGTGTATTTGGTTGAACAAACTTTTACCTGCTTGCTAATTCTTGGTTATTTGTCTTCCATAGAAAAGCCACTAGAGGGGTTCCATATAGTGGTTGATGCTGGAAATGGGGCAGGAGGTTTTTTTGCAGTAAGTTTCATTTTAAGATTTCAATATGATTTCATTTTATAAATACACTTTGGCGGTTTGTTTGTTATTAACTTCATCCTGTCAACTTTGTATCTCTATTTGGGGACATGTGGATGATGCTAAGCTTGTCATTCATCCAAATCAAAAGAAGAGGAGCAAGAAATAAGTGTATTAAAGTAGCAAAGAAAGATTGAACAATGTCTTTCAATTGGGTTTTTTAGGTCTGAATTTTCACTAGATTTAATATCCTTCTTTTATTGAATAATTAAGATAAGGTAATTAAGAAGGCAGAATTCTTGATGGAAAATCATGAAGAGTTGAGAAATGATAAGTCAGGAAATTGATGAAAAATAAGGCAACTATAATATTTGTAGCTTCTAAGAAATGAGATGGATGCCATATCCTTTGGTTAAATAAATAAATCTAGACATGTAAAAATAATTATCTAAAATGTTAGAATAAGATAATATAGTCAAATAATTGCATCCTATCTCATTGCGGGCTTTACATTAGTCACAATCTTCTAAAGTAGAGCAGCTTGGTGAAACAATTTTGTGCACAGGTTGTGTCCTTATAAAAATGGTTTCAATTACCAAGCTCCATTTTAGGTTGTGCCTTTCAACTAATTCTCCTCTCATCTGGAACTTAGAAAATCTCATATATTTTCCTCAATTTTGGCAAAAGGAGGATCATGAGGATTTGGGTTTTGTAAATCATGTTGATTAGACAAAGTGATTTATTTTACTGATAAACATGTTATCCATGGGGTGGAGTGTGCTTTTCAGGCGACATTGATCACAAAAAGTTTTGTGCATATGTATACATAATGAAAGGGGTTCTCTTGTATTTTTCCAGGCAAAGGTACTTGAGCCTCTTGGAGCAAATACTTCTGGGAGTCAGTTTTTAGAACCAGATGGTAAGTACTGGAAAATAAGGTCTTCTTTGTTAACTGGGTATGTGCACCTGAGATGTGAATAGCACAGGTTTTTCACTTGTTGCTCCATGTTGACTACCCTGATAGTTGGAGTGGAAATAAATGTCTGGTGTGAGAAATTTGGCAATTGTACATTTGGGTAGAAATATTAACTGTAGTGAAAATTGATGATGATTCAGAGATAGTAACATTCTTTTGCAACTTCTTGTTCTCCTGCACATTGTTAACTTGCTAGAAGTTATAGTCTGTGCCTGTGTGCACACGCGCATGCATGGGTGTGTGTGATATGCAATGATACAGAAGCTTTCTTGGCAACTGCCATTAGTGATAGGCTTGACATGTTGGTGTATAATTAAAATTTTTGTTACATAATCTGATATGACATTTTAGAGCCAGTTATATCTTGCTTAGTTATTTGTTAAGTGGTATAATAACTGCTACTTTGAATTCACTAGAGCAGGAGATCTTGGTTAAGATGTTATTTGTCATGGAATGTGAGGCGAAGTTAGACGGGAAAGCTAAATAATCATATAATTGTCATTCCAAAATTGCTATTTTTGAAATGAGGTAATGGAGTGAGTACCCTAACTTCATTACTGATCCTCATTCTTAATACTCGCATTCTGTTTGTCTGGTTTCCAGCCAATAAAACGGAACACTAATACATGCACAGGTATAGGTATCTTTATTATGAGTGTCTTCATCATAGATGAAAAATAAAATCTCTTAACAGGTATGTTTCCTAATCATATTCCAAACCCTGAGGACAAGGAAGCAATGAAAGCGATCACAAAGGCTGTCCTGGACAACAAGGCTGACTTGGGAATCATCTTTGACACGGATGTTGACAGGTAATTGTAATGATTGCTTTAGTTATGCATTAAAGACTATTGAAAATGCTTGGTTCCATGGTGTATCTATCAGATCTGCTGCTGTAGATTCCTCTGGCCGGGAGTTCAACCGGAACCGGCTAATCGCCTTGATGTCTGCAATTGTTCTTGAAGAAGTAAGTGCCACATGTTTTGGGCTTTGATAATCGCTCCTTCCTATGAGCTGCTTCTATGCATTCATGCCTACTTCTTTCTTCCTTAGCATCCAGGAACTACCATCGTGACAGATAGTGTGACCTCTGATGGACTGACAACTTTTATCGAGAAGAAACTTGGTATTTGAAAGAAATATCAAAACCTTGTGCAATTTTTCTGTTTTTGCAATGACATTTTCTATAACTAGCTGCTCTTTGTTTGCCCAGGGGGAAAACATCGGAGGTTCAAAAGAGGTTACAAGAATGTAATTGATGAAGCTTTTCGGCTGGTAAGTTGATTTTATGGAACCATAGATAAACATTTGTGTTGTAAATCCAAGAAAGTCAAGATACATGGGAGGGAAAGAATTTAGAAGAGGGTTGATGTCTAAATAAAATTTAAAAAAAAAAAAAAAAAAAAAGAAGATATTATAACAGGACTAACTCTGCATAGTTCCAAGACAAACCTTCACGGTGGAATATATATTATATAGACTATGCAAGTTACTGAAAAAAACCAAGTGCTGAAATCCTAATCGATACGTAGAGGCATTTCTTGGATGCATCTCTGAATTGTATGCAGAATGTGGTATTTCCAATTTTTGTATGTCTGATATCGAAGACAAATATGCTGTGACCCAGAAAATGCCACAATGCTAAAGTGTCAATTTTCTGTTGAAATTTACTAAAATTTTAATTCATTGGTTAATTACTCTAGATTGGACTCGTGACTGGACATTGATAATTAAAAGAAAATTTATCAGCAGACCTCTTATGCCTGGTCCTGTGACGCTACTATATCTAGTCTCTCAGGATGCTAATGAAATGCAGAAATGAACACTCCATTCCTATAAGACTAGATATACATAACACACCTTTAAATCAAACCTCATTTTCTCTTTCATGTATGGAAATCTGGAAATCAGAAAACCTAATCTTTCTTTGTCATTGCTCGATTTGATTTGAAAATGATATTAAAGAGAGAAGTACAGTAGACTTTCCACCTGGCTTCTTTTCTGCATTTGCCCATTTGAGAGAATGATGGGAGGATAGGGAAAGGAAACTCGGTAGCAATATCTACAAACTTGGTAGCAATAATCGCTTATCAAACTTGGTTTGGGGGCGTTTGTTTGTTTATTTTTTCATGTTTTGGGGGGAGGCGCGCGGGTGTGGTGGGGAACATAAAAGGAATACCTTAGGGGATTCAAAAGAGATCCTATCCTAATTGGCTGGCCAGAAGAAAACAGCCTAAAGTTCAGGGATCTTCAATATAGTATCCTACCCACAAACTAGCCGCCTTTGGGCCATATGCCTGCAAACCAACTTGTTGGAGATGAAAAATTGAAGGTGATTGAAAGCATGGGGTTATGGGTTATACTAAATAAATAGAGCAATCATACCAATATCTTTCTATCTCAACATGTTAAAAACTCTTTACATTATTTTCAAATTAGGCATCAGAAAATATGTTGACTCATATGTTTGTTCTTGGTTGAGATGCCCACGAGCACTAGAATTGTTTCGAGCAATAACCTACTTGTTCTTAAATTTCAATGAGTAGAAATGTAGGCTTATATTAAATTGAGAGGAAGGCTCAAAAGCAGCTGCTACAGTCTTCTTGTTAGACGCATTGAGTTAATGGGTATAGCAGTAAAAGTCTGGGATTGTGAGTAAAGATTTCTGAAAATTTTATAAGGATAACTCGGGACTTACCTGTAAATACTGCATAACCATAGGCAGTAATTGTGAACCATGGCAAAGCTTCTTGAGTTGTATTCTATATAGCGTGCTGATTCTGGATTCTAGAACTTACACAACAAACTATATCTAGTGAGGATAATGATACCTGATGCAAAATTTGTGATTGATGGCACCTGAAGTTTAAATTATGAGAATTCAAGAGATTGAGACTTTACATGGTGAATATCTGCTCCTTGAAAGCGCTATACTTCCCATCTTTCATGTTAAGTGAGGTTTATCAAAATCTATACATGTAACCATTATGATAGCTTCCCTAGGTGTAATAGCTTCCCAACATCTTTGGGAAAACTTAGGTGCATCAGTTATTGAGCATCTTCCTTTATATAAGTACTAGCAAGTGATAAATTTGTTATTACTGCTGACCCTCTGGGATTGGGATATTTAATTCTTTCTTGTGTTTCATTATATCCTCCCTCTGAAACTATATGCTGATATAGTGATATTGTTTCAGAATTCTATTGGAGAGGAGTCGCATCTGGCTATTGAAACTAGTGGGCATGGAGCTCTCAAGGAGAATCACTGGCTCGATGATGGTGCATACCTCATGGTGATTTAAATTCAACATTTTGCAATTGATTTTCCTTCCAGCTATGGCACAATTGCAGTTGCTGCTGTTATATGTTTTTCATGGTGTTCATGGTCTTTACTCAAATAATTTTATTTCCATTTTCGTGTATACTATTCAAATTACTCAAATAAATCCTTACATATCCACTTGTTCAAAACACAATGGACGGCTTATTCTAGGTTAAAATCCTAAACAAACTAGCTTCTGCAAGAGCTTCTAGTGGTGCTATTGGTAGCAGAGTTCTGACCGATATGGTGGAGGGTCTGGAGGAAGCAGCATTTGCTGTGGAAGTAAGATTAAAAATTGACCAGAATCACCCTGATCTAAAGGGAGGGTATGATTCTTTCTTCATATGTCTGCCACTTCTTTTGTTTGCATGGTCTGTTTCTTCTTCTTATGTGTCATCTTTTGCTTTCTATTGCATCATCATTGTCTTGCAGATCTTTCCGGGAGTATGGAGAGGGAGTACTAAAGCACTTGGAAAATGCTGTAAGTCTAGATTCCAAGCTTCAAAAAGCGCCTGTTAACTACGAAGGAGTAAGTTACCTTATGCCGATGTCATAAATTACTAACAATTAAAATTAATGTAAAGACTATGCGCTGATTGTTGTTAAAAACAGGTTCGAGTTTCAGGTTTTGGTGGGTGGTTTCTTCTGAGACTCTCACTTCACGATCCCGTTCTTCCTCTCAACATCGAGGTAACTTCTTCTGTTGCATAAACTGATATCGTATTATCAC
Organism: Combretum micranthum; assembly: GCA_024138025.1. Lineage (NCBI taxonomy): Eukaryota > Viridiplantae > Streptophyta > Magnoliopsida > Myrtales > Combretaceae > Combretum > Combretum micranthum. The sequence continues at coordinate 75,825 of JAMXBD010003687.1, read as the reverse complement.
CTTCAACTGCTTGCTGAATTCCATCTCCAACATGATTCAGGCATCAAGCCGCGAGGATGCTGTCAAACTAGGACTTATTGTGCTTGCCGCTGTGAAGGAGTTTGCAGCTTTGGATACATCTACGCTGGACAAATTTGTACAAGCATCATAGTTTCACGTCAAGGTAGCACCCTAGGTCTGCTTTCCTAAGCTTTGACATTTTTGGCCTTGGCGTGCAGTTTTGTGTAGTGATCAGTGCCTCCTCTCTGGAAGACATCGTTCTACTGCTGCCCATTTGGGAATTTTCTGAATCATGTCCTGTTGATGATACTGGACTCCATAAACTTGTCAATGTACTATAAGAGTCCTGAACAAGTTACTGCAACCACTCTCAATAATGCCACACTTGCAGTTTGTGGTGGAAATGAGTGAAAATAAGAAAAGATGAAAAACGGAAGGAAATATCATATATACTAAATTATATAGTATATATGTCATTGATATATTGCTACATATTTTTATATATACAGCAATATATTATAATGATATGAGATTATTACATGTTAACCATTGTTTTAAAAAAAAATTACATAAATACAATTTGAATAAAATTGATTACATAATTACTATTGATATATCGCTTGTTTAATGTGATATAGGGTCTTTTGGTATATTGTATGTTCAACATATGACACACGTGTAATTATTCAACATATATCGCATGGTCAATATGCGATACACATTTAGACCTATGTTTCATGTTGGTCATGCAATATACTTACTTTTAAAAGTGTGCATAAATACATTGTTATATTGTCTGTTAAAAATACAATACTCGTGTAAATTCTAGTGTCGCATTTTCAATATGTGATATAACGATGGTAATTTTGTAATTTTTTCCCTTAGTTTATATTTTTTTAATTTTTTCCCATATTATAGTTCACAATATGGCAAACTATATGTATGGTATATATTTATACATAGAAGACCATAGAAAATTCTTTGGTTTGTGGTAGTTACGACGAAACCGGTTTTGTTACATTATTGGATGGTTTAGATTTACTCTAATCATGACGTTTTTGATATTTTTTTTTTTACTAATTTTTAATAATCAATTTAATAGTAATATTAAGGCTGGAGGGTTAAGACAGGAGTATAGAACTTTCAAGATACTATATTATATATTATGCTAACTATAAAAGGTTTTAAATATAAAATATATATTTTTAAATTATATTAAATTTGTAATAGATATTGTGCTAAATGCATGTGTGTTTTTGATATATTCTAGTATAAATAGCAATATATGTAGTGTTACGATGCAACAACACACACACACATATATAAAATACATTGCTTAAATAATTATATATATTATATAGATATAAAATATACATATATACATGCATAATAGATATTATGCTTTGGTGATATATAATTTATTGCTATTCATTATGTGTAGCTAGCATAATATTTATTTGTGTGTGTATTATATTTTAGTTTTCTATCACGCGCACACACACACACATGTATATATATATATAATTATTTATGCATTGACATATGTATGCATGCATGCACACATGTAGACATACATATATATTTACCTTGCTTAATATCTATTATATAGGGTATATCATCTGTTTAATATATCATTCACAGTATGTTTAAATTCGAATTATATATAACATGACACTTATATTTAAATTATACTAATTATTGTATATGTACAAAAATTATTACGTCGTTGAGTAAAGAAATGCGGAAAATTAAAGGGATATGAATGGATCCATTAACTAGATTTTACGTCCTGACCAAAATATTAAAACTGAACTAGTATTTAATTTCTAAATTGTTATCAATTAAGGAAGATAAAATAAAAGATTGAACAATATAAATACAACTCATAGTGAACCGATAAAGCTGGTTCCATACAATATTATTAACTTAATCCTTGCCTTGTGCGTCGAAACCGGATGCTTGGGTCCTGGATCACATTAGTGAAGAAATTATTGCTAAGAATTTCAATTTCGACAGTAGCAAGGCGAGAGAGAGGTTAACGGAGGTAATTAAGGTCAAAGCTAAGAAGCCTGTGCTTGACGTTGGATTAAGGGAAAAAATAGTAACATTTTCTGAAAAAATTACATGCGTCTCTTCAAGAGACGAAGTTGGCTATTTATGATCTCTTCTCTTTGAAAAGATGAGGTTAAGTTGCCTATTTCTAGAATTATTTTTAATCGAACAAGATTTGTGTAATTATTTTCAAATGTTATTATTTTTTTTCCTTATTTCGCTTGATGTTGATACTGCAAGAGTTACAACAAAAGGTTGAAATTGAATATTTTAGATGTAGACATCCAGTTGAAGTGATCATGTGTTGTATAAGTTTTCGCTTGACATGATCTTAGAGGAATAATATGGACACATGTGGAGATGATTTGAAGAGAGAAGTATGGGGAAGGAATAAGTGACCTTAGGAAGCTTGAATGCTTATGCGATAGGTAGATGAGTTATAGAGTATTAACCTCATAGATCTTTCAAAAAAACAATTTGTTCTTTGTTTTGAGTATTGATTGATACTTTATACTAATAGCTTGACAACACAACACAATTTCTCTAAATCAAAATGATGTTAAATAAGAAGGAGCTCTTGAGGTATTTATAGAGTTTAGGAGTAAAAGATATTTATCAATTAGCATTGATATCAATGATAGATATTCCCCCTCTTAATTGATCTCTTCATGTCCTCCTGTTGAATTCAAGACCGTAGAGAGTCCTTCTAAATACATAAGCCTCCCTTGAGAAATGTTGAGTGCAAACGGGTTAGTCATAGTTCCAATTAAAAGTGTTAAATCTTCCAAATTATCGTAAGTCCATAAATATGACTTTTTAGACTATGTCATTACCTTTATTTGTAATGGGCTTAAAGCTTAAAATTTTATGAATCTATTTTAGCCCCCTACACATGTAAAACATCTAGTTTTGCATGGGATTGAATATGGGAGTTTGGATGCTTTAGAAACTCCTAAGGACATGGTCATTAAATGTGAGATGGTTAAGAATTTGGAAAAAGTGATTGGAACAAGCATGTAGATTTTCTAATTAAAGAGAAAATTGCAAACCAACAAAAATAAGAAGGATTGGCTATTTAGATTGTCAATGCAAACGCTAAGATCAAGAATAAGCCTAGCATAATTAGGACAATTAAGTCATCTCTTCATTTAATTAAGGAAGAACCATTGATTAATGTCACAAAATCGGATTCATTATAATATATCACTATAATAAGGTAAATTATACTAAAAGGTATCAATACGTAGAGATAAGTTCATATAGAGTATGAACTTACAAGTGATAAAAAAGAGGTATCAATGTTTTATTAAGTAAGTCAAACATGATATTCATTGAGAAAAATTAATTTAAAACTATCCAAATGTTGATACCTTAAATTAATTTTGTGAAATGTTAATACATTGTTTGACTTGCTTTAAAAGGCATTGATTTCTCTTTTTAACCACTTGAAATGTTAATATCTTTAATAAACTTATCCCCTAAATGTTAGTTCATTCTAGTGTAATTTAACCCACTACGAGGATTGCTTAAGATTTTTTGAATATGATGGAAAGGGTTTATGATAAGTAGAAAGAACCTAAATTGCTTGTAAAGCTCCATGTTTGGTTATGTTGGAGTTGTGATATGATGTTAACTTTTTTCGTTGATCTTTAATCTAAGAATTACAAAGCATTTCAATTCTAAGAACTAAGATTGAACTTTTTCAAATAGAGTGGCTATAGTGGGAATCTTAAGCCGATATACATTACTTGTGTGGCTATGATTAAGGAAAGATGAATTAGATTTGTTACAAAGTTCATTGGGGTTAAAGAAGACCAATTATGTTGATTTAGGACATAAGTACGATTAGGGATGCAACTAGGGCGAGTTTACAATGGATTTTACAAAACATGAACCCGTTTTGATATGGGGTCTCTTGAGATCAATCTTAATCATTATGTAGTTTTTCTTCCTAAACTCAAAACCCATCTAATAAACCCTATAAATTGAGTAAACTGCTCACATATGGAAATTATAAAGTAATCTTATAGTTAAATCTTAAGCTTCTTCCTTTCCATCTAACTAATTTCCAATTTCAATCACATTATTTACTAAAAGATAATTAAATTCAAATGAATAAGAAATATCACAACATATTTTAACTGATTTCCACATTCCAAGAAGTGTTTAGAGAAAAAAAAAAGTGCAATTTCCAACACAACATTTATTAAATTGTATTATATACTTTGAAGTAAAATAAAAATTAAATAATGCAAAGCACAAAAAGAGGTTCAATTACAACATTTATCAAATCACATTGTCTAACTCTTCCTAAATCAAAATTAAATAAAGCAAAGCACAACATTTGTCAATCTCTCACCAGTCCCCTTTAATCTTAAAATCCTCTTAAACTTCACTTGTCATCTTCATCATCATCTTCTTCTTCACTTATCTTCAAACCTTCAAAAAAAAAATTCTATAACATACGTTAGAAAATATATGGTAACAAAATTATTTAGGAATAAATAAATTTAGTAATTTCTTACTTTAGTAACCAACTTTGAGTAAACATCAATGCCTCTATTGTATTTGCATTGAGTAAAGTTTTACACAAGTTAATTATCCAATCGTTAATACTAGATGTAGATTTAGAAGCAATCATACACATAGGAATAGCTACTAGCATATATTTATCTACTGTTACTAACATAAGATATTTCATTCCATTTACTTTTCATCATGCAAAAATATCACATGTAAAATTCTCCACCCAGGGCTCTACATGCTTCTTTAAATAATGGTCTAACTTTGTATATACTTAGACATCAATGTTAGTTGTTCTCAAGTATTATATCAACTTTATCATCATGGTATCCATTGAAGCTAAAGCAACAATGACTAATTGAAAAAGAAATTTACCTATGCTCTTACTATGGCAATATTTAGGTTAACTTTGATGTTCTTGAATCGGTTCATAATGAGTGTCATTAACATTTTGTATCTATTTAGAAACCATCTCTCCAAAGATAGCAGGAAACACAAAATCTATAACTTTCATCTTAAAGCGAGCAAAACAATATAAACAACCATAAAGATGTGTGTATCACCCCAATATTTTTCAAACTTGTTAAATATTTTCTTAAAAAGTACCAAAATAAAGACTGGTTACCTCATAAAAAGTTGCCAACTTATTGCAAATTCCTTCGACTAGCTCCCAGTCATCATTTAAGGCGAGATATATTTAGTGTTTATTTCTATGTTGAACTCTATACACTTTTTATATTTAATGACAGTAACGAGCATGTCATATTTAGAAGTCCATTGAGTCTTGCAATTCAAATAGTTTTCTTATTGAATGAAACATCTAGTTGCTTGCATGCTTCACCAACTTTCTCAACCTATGATGATGTTACAAACCAAAAAGTGAGACTATCGTAGATCTTCCCTATTGTACTTTCTATCATAGTCACACCCCAAATCACAATTAAGTTCACAATATCTACACAACAACGCATATCCACTATCTTATCACGAATAATCAAATCATCTCTTTGTAACTTCAATGTTAGAGTTGTAGTCATTGCATCATTTGTTGAATAAGTATTTACATTAACCATAGATAATTTTCTATCTGGATTCTATTTCATCAATGAATCAAATAGGCATTCCAGAAGAACTTTGTTTCCATGTGGAGTTGTAACATACACAAAGCTATATATAAATATAAATATAATATAAAAGATTGTAATTTTCAGTTAGATTAAATGGAAGTCAACTTTGGAGCTTTCGATTATTGTCAATAAAGTGTGTCGTAATGGTTATGAATTATTTTCTCTTATTTAGAGTCTACATATTGGTTATTACTGCGACTTAAGAATTAAGCCCTTTCAACAGTGCCCCCAAATTTTCATTTTCTACGTTATAGATGTTCAAGATATCTTTCTTTATGGTTGTGCCACTCGCATGCTTAACAAGGGGTTAAATACTATCCACATACTCTCTAAAATATTCACGCTTGACCATTGAAGATCCTTATAGAAGACAGTAGCCTTTGCAAGTTTCTACCTAACAATTTTTTGATTAAAAGTTGAGTTTCCTATTGTGAGACTATTACTCTCACTCTCACTTTACTTACTTTTCATTACTAAAAGACATTGTGTTATGTCTTTTTGATGTTTTCTCTAAATGCGCTTTGTTAAATGGTTATACAAGTGCTTTGTGTTAATTTTATTCACTACTTTCAATTTTTTTAGAACAATGGTTGCAAATAATGACTTTCTTCTCATCATTTTTTTTTTACAATATCAAAGTACATAGAAGAAAACTTATGCTTGTTAGGGTTATCTGTTTGATTGACACCGCTTGCTACATGAGAACTCGATGTAGTTGCTACTTCTCTTGATTTAATTGATGGAACGAGCTTTCTGTGGCCTCAAGGTCATGGACATTTTCATCCATAATCATCCCATATCCATCCACATCCATATTCGAATAAACTACATGAAAGGAGAATGTCAAACATCATATAAATCTTCAAAATATTAAAGAGACACGAACGACTTAGAAAGATATCAAATTGGCCTTAAATACAATGAAATACATCACCTCACATAAGTCTCATATTGTTAACATCCCACTTCCCTCTCCCTATCCACAATTGAAAAAAATTCATGCCTTTACTTAGGAGCTAAAGCTACAAGTGCTACTTTTATCATCCAAGTAGCAACATGGTGTGTGCGTAATTGGCTTGTTTTACTAGCCAAGTCAAGGGTTTTTTTTTTTAATTATTATAATGAGTTGAGATTGGCTTGGTTGATGAGTTTAGTTCTTTTTTTGGGTAAACTGCATCAAAAGGTATTAATGTTTAACGGTAAGTTCATTTAAAATGTTAACATTTAAAGATAAGTTTATTTAAAGTGATAACGTTTTGAGTGATTAAAAAGTGATATCAACATTTGGTAGTAACTTTATTTAAGGTAGTAGTGTTTTGAATGGTTAAAAAGAGGTATCAACTTTAATAAAGTGATTCAACTAAGGTATTAATAATGGTTAAATTATACCAGAGGGCATAATGTTTGGGGATAAGTTCATTTGAGGTCGAGTGGTTCATTTAAGGTCATAATATTTAGCGAAGTTGGTTAATTGATGTCACCATTAACATGGGTCGTAATGTGGCAAATCTTCTAAATTTTAATTATATTTTTCTCTTATTGACACATTAATAATAATAGCAATTGACCCACTTCTTCAAACTCAAAACGTTATGACTTCAAATGAACCACTCAAAACGTTATGACTTCAAATAAACTACTCAAAATGTTATGACCTTTTGGTGTAATTTATTCTATTAATAATTGACCACTAATGGAAAATTAAAGAGATTTAATTGAAAACTAATCCAAACGTTGATACCTTTATAAAACATTGATACCTCATTTGACATACTTTACCAAGCGTTTATACCTCTTTTTAATTAATCAAGACTTTGGTACCTTAAATGAACTTATCTCTAAACGTTGATACCATCTAGCATAATTTATCCTTTTTTTTAAAGCTCGTTTGACTTTGATTAATGAGTCTCTTAACGAGTTAAGCTCATAAGTTAAGCTTGAGCCTAGCTTTTCTTAATCATCTCAAGTTTGAGCTTGTTTTTCAGATTTTGAAAAAGCTTGACTTGGCTCAAGTTAGGTCAGATTTTTAACGAACCAAGTTTGAACCTTTGAAAGCTCGGCTCGGCCCTTTTGCACCCTTAACAAATGGAAAAATTCAAAAAAGCTAAAGAAGAGAACAAATCCTCATATTAAACTATAATTTGCTTAATTTTCTATCATTTGATTCATGATTCAAATCATCAAAAGGCAACTAATTTAGCATAATATGTCAAATGGGGTAGAATACCTCTCTATCCTTTCTATATAAAAAAAATTACCAATATACAAGTTGTATGAAAATAGTTACTAATATCCTATTGCAAAATCACGTTTAGAAACACATGATATTAAAATTTACATACAAATTGCGTAAAAGAATCACGACTTTTGTTTTAGTACCGTACTTATATCATGTTTAATATACGCGATGTAGTTTTTTCGCACGTATGTCATGATTCATTCTCGCAGTATAGTTCCGCTCTAAAACTAAACTACAATAAGCACTGCTAACCTTTTTATTCTTTACTTTGAGGTTGATGTGATTGTAGGATCCATGTTACCTTTTTATTTTTCTCCTTATTTATGCAGTGTGCCTCATGTTATCTTTTTTTTTTTTTAAATTGTTCCTCATGCTAGACTGGGGTAGTGTGCCATTTTAATTTTGACAACTTATGTGGTTGACAGTAGGACCCATCCATTACTTTTTCATTTTGTAAAACAATGATTTCCTTATGAAATGAGATACTAATAAGAATCGTGATAATAAATCGTGACATACTAAACATGCTATTTATTTGTATATCCTGTTTAATAAATGTGATTCCGGTATTGTATTTTGGTAATTAATTTTATTATGACCTTATTTAAATAATTAATTTCAAATGTGACCCCAAATAAGAAATAATTTCTATCAAATGCAAACATCATAAAAATATTTTTTATATGAAACATTCGAGCCGTAGAATTTGAAGGAGTAATCGTAGTAAAATGTCCTCGATATTTTAGGTCTATAAGGTTAAACTAAAAGTATGAGAAATTTTATGGTCTCGTAATTAATTTTGATGGGATCGGTCTCATCATTATCCAACGGCTCATACCATACTCAATCGTGATCGAATTACTAAAATATTTAATATTCCAATTACTATATTTATTTTAACATTTTAATGGTTAGATATTTAACTAGGTAGTCCTGTCGACGAAATTATAGAAGCTCCCCTCAAAGTATATCATATGACATTATTTGTTTAAAGCATTTTATGAAACAAGTGAAGTGCAAAAGACATTATAATTTATTAAGACAAATGAGAAACTTGAAATCAAATTAGTAATAAAAATAATTAGTTTCTTTCCTAAGTTTTTCTCCCATTGATTATCAAAAAATTATTTTGCATTGACAAAGTAAACAAAAGCCCAACAAACCTAAATTTCACCCCCATTATCCTATAGGGTTATTATCATATTAGGTGAATTAGGCACCCCATAAAGATCTATCAGTTACAATGCATGAAGTCATTATGTAATCATGAAGATCAAATTTCATATTAAGTTGATTGAATTTGATCTTCTACTCCTTTTAATTGAATTTTTTTTTTGCCAGAAATAGAAATTCTTTCTTTAACGATAGTACAACAAGATCCAATGCACAAGATACAAAATGCTAATAAAAAATTAAAGAGATAGGAGTCTATAGACCAAATCCAAAATGGAAACTTCTCTTTTACGTCTAAAGGTAGAAATATCACTTTTCTACGTAAAGAATGAAAAATCAACACTCTGGTCGGACAAAATTTCATAAAGATGAAAAAATATAAAAAAAAAAGGAAAAGAAAAAAACACCCACTTATTCAAAAAACTATGACACTTTAACATTGACACAATTATCTTCAATCCAACAAAATCTACAAATGTTGGACTATGAAAATGGAGACGTAACATTGATGGACTAATGATGATGAGAGCCATATATAAAAATTCAAATATAAGATGACAAAAGTAGATCTATTGATATGAAATCAATGGTGATGGATTAGTGAGTTTCATATGGTGAATGAAGAGAAAATGTTTGAGAAGGAGGGGTTGCTAGCTGCCCCCCTATACTAGGGTTTGATTAGAAGTTTTATAAAGAGAGAGAGATAGAGTGTGTGTTGAATTTACATGTTTTGTTTTATTTTATGTTTTTTATTATTTTGTGCCTGGAAGGAGTGGGTTGCTATTGTTGGCCTTTATAAGGCTTGAGTTGTAATAAAATATATATTATTGATATCCTATTAACCTTTTTTTATGGTATTAAACTTTAGGGATGGATTTTTTTTTATGATTTTTAATTTTATATACGATTGAGGTGTGCATAACCTATTTTTATTAATCCCTTAGGAGATTGTAGCAGACAACCATTGATTGAGATTTATGCATCATATTAGATATTCTTTCAATGAGACTAACTCATGGATTGTATGTAATATCAATTTATATATTTTTTTACTTTAGTTCATTCAAGGTTAATGCATAATATCTAATATTAATCCATTCATATGCTTTATTTTCAATCACTATTTAAAAGAAAAAAACTATAAAAATCCCTTATTTCATTAGTTTAAACCATATATTTGAATTCATCTTGTATTTAAAGTCGGTTACTAAATTTTGGGTACATTGCTTGGAGTTTTAAATAGTTGGCTCTAAGGAACAAGTGCGAGTTTGTCAATGTTTTCTACACTTTAGGGCCAATACAAATATTGCAAATAAATGAGTCTATTAACAAAAGTTGTCATTTGTTTTTTACTTATTATATTTTTGTTCAAAATTTTATACAATAAAATCATATAAAAATAAAATTAGATATCAATGTTTAGATGTTATTAGGTCATTCGTGAGTGTTTGATGATATTAAATTAATATAAAAAATGTCCATGATCAATTTACAACCTAGTAATGAGATGGGTATGATGCTATTGTATATATTGATCTAAATCATACTCACCGAAGGAATTAGGTTTAGGAAAGATACATATGAGAAGTTTGAATAAAGAGGTATTGGACACAATTTGCAAAGAATACCACATCTAAGCATCATTAATTCTTTTTTATAGTTAATTGGAGTTTAATTTTCAAACATGAAATCATTTTTTTGTATTTTTTTTTTGCCAAGAAACATGAAATCATTATAATGAGTCATTATTAAGTCAACCATTGGGTATGAGTGGAAGCCTTCATAAAGAGAGTAACAAGAGAAGATGTAATCCATTCATTTCTTTGTGGAAAGTTGTATTCTCACTTAGTTAAACATAAGTGATTTGGAATCCTAATGACCTCAATGGGTTTAGTCAAGTCTAAGTTGTTCAAGTAAATGAACAAAGGATCCAAATATTGATGACGGATTTTATGAATGATTCACTTAGGGATATCAAAACAGAGAGATAAGATCACATGCATTAGTCCATAATAGGTCAAAATCCTTGAAATTTTTCTAATGAATCAAGTCTCTCAACAAATATAACTAAGTGCCATACCCATATGAATTTATTCATTTGGTAGTACAACTATTGCAAAAAGGACTAGAGGATCACAAAAAATATGAAATGCAATTGCATTAGTCATAAATGTTACATTAGAAAATCATACTTAAACCATTTGAATGAATTGATTTGGTTAAGAATTATAATTGAAAAAAAAATCAAGGTATTCCAAATTAATCAATTTATTAAGGGATTTCAAATTAGAATTTGCATAAAGATAAAGATGCTCCAATGATTAGAAAATTGATTGAATGAGCATAACTTTGTGTGCATGAGGCCTATTGTTTCTAATCATAATCTTTTAATTGATTAAGAAAGCTTCATAGATCCAATTCATATAGGTCTATAACTAAAGAGAGCCTAAATTTATGTCGGATATATATTTAGAAGAATTTGGAATCAAAGTAGGAATGGACCAGCATGCTTTGAACAAAGAGATCCTAAATATATGGTTCTATATACTTAGAAGACATTCAAATCAAGGATATCCTAAGTATAGTATATATACTTGGAAGAGGACTTGAAGATAAGGAGATTTTTGCAAAACAAAGGAGATGAAATTGTTATACACTTACAATTGGAGTTAAGGCCGCCAGGCTGCATTAAATACACGAGCTAGCCTATGTCTGTCTGTTGGTTTTCCCTTTTGCTTTATATATATATATATATATATTAATATTCTCCTTATTGTCTTAGGTTTTGCATGGAACAAGTGGTGTGCCTCTTCTCAAGCCTAAATAGAGAGATCTAGAGAGAGAAAGAGAGAAAAGAGAGGAAATCCTAGAGTGAGACATTCTAGGAGAAAATCTTATTCCTGTTGTAATCCACCATTTGTGATGAAGATATAAGAAATCTGCTAGTGTTATCTAATGGAGAACAATTGTAATCCCATTATATTGTTTATGGTGGAAGATTTGAGTGTTGCTGGTCCCGTGGTTTTTCCCGCATTAGGTTTTCCATGTTATATCTTGATATTGTGTGTTTTGCATTTTCTGCATTGTTTTATTGTTTATCGCTTTGGCAATAGGAGATTTAACTTCTGATCATAGGTTGACTAATTATTTAACTAATCGGTTTGGTTACTATTGCGATTAAAGTTAGGCTTTCTCTTAACAAATGGTATCAGAGCACATGATTCAAAAAGAAAATTAGGGTTTTTATTGCAACACAGATATGCTAGAATCATCAGGTACGATGATCAAATTGAATTCAAGAAATTACTTCATATGGAAATCTATGATGGAGGATTTTCTGTATTGCAAAGATCTATATTTGCCTTTAGGTGGTGATGCTGCAAAGCCATAGGACATATGTGATGCTGATTGGACAATCACATATAGGAAAATGGTCGGTTATATACGACAATGGGTAGATCACAATGTGTATCACCATGAAATCTCCTTGATTAGGAGAGTTATACATTTGAAATATAGAGATGGATCTAATATAACGAAGCACTTGAATGATTTTCAAAGGCTTGTGAATCAGTTGTCTGCCATAAAGCTGGTACTTGAAGATGAGATCCAGGCACTATTGTTGCTGAGTTCCTTGCTTGATGGTTGGGAGACACTAGTTGTATCTATTAGTAACTCTACCCTAGAAGGAAAGCTCACCCTTGCAATGGTGGAGGATAGTCTGATGAATGGAGAGACTAGGAGGAAGGATCTTGATACATGATCTGGTTCTAGGGCACTTGTTATTGGTAAGCCAGGAAGGAATGGCAGAAGCAGGTTCATAAGGTTATCTTATGAGGATGATGAATCAGAGAAATCCAAAGGAAAGTCCAAGTTAAGAGAAAGGAAAAATCTCATATGCTACTATTGTGACAAGCTGGGTCACATGAAGCGAGAGTGTAGACTCTAGAAGAAAGAGAAAAGTAAAGGTGATGAAAAGGATGTAGACATAGCTGCAGTAGTAGCAGCAGATGATGATGAGATCGTCATTACTTGGGATAAGAAGTGTGTTAGCCTTATAAGTCATGATGATGATTCGGTTGTTGATTCCGGTGCCTCCTTCCATGTGACTTCATATGGTGAGTTCTTCTTAACCTACATTGCTGGTAATTTTGGTAATGTCAAGATGAGAAATGATGGTAAATCCAAGATTGTTGGCATTAGAAACATAGTTTTAAAGACTAACACACGTTGCAGGCTCAATCTTAGAGATGTCAGACATGCTCCAAATATCTGCCTTAATCTTATTTGTGCAGGAAAGCTTGATGAAGATGGCTATCGTAGCTACTTTGGTGAAGGAAGATAGAAGCTCAACAAGGGTTCTCTCATTGTGGCAAATGGAAAGACGAGGAATACCTTTTACTTAATGTCAACAAAGCTAAGCAGAGGAGATATGAATCACGTACTCTCACATAGAGGTTCTAATGATGGCAAAAATGGAGAAGGTTTAGTTAAAGAACCCCAAAAGCCTCATCAACAGTTTGAGATGAGAATGTCTACAAAAGATAGAAGACCATTAGTTAGATTTAGTCCAGATGAGTATGAGATACTCACTAATGGGGAAGAGTTAGATGGCTATTAAAAAGCCATGAGAAATGAGAAGAAGAAAGGAAAGGTTAGAGCCATGCAAGATGGATTGAAATCCTTGATGAGAACAGGAAAACTGACTTGATTGCCTAAAGGCAAGGGACCTCTGAAGAACAGATGGGTAAAGACTAATAATAAGAACTCACAATCAAGAAACAAGAAAAAGCTGGTTGTGAAAGGTTTCAATTTGATAAAAGGTGTTGCAAAACGATAGCAAGATTCAGGATACCCCCCGTATGAGTTGGAGTAGGAGATTGTTGGGTCATAGACCAAATCATATAGGTTTATAACAAAAGGAGCCTAAATATTTGTTGGATATATATTTAGAATACTTTCGAATCAAAATAGGAATGGACCAGGATGCTTTGAACAATGAGATCCTAAATATATGGTTATACATATTTAGAAGACATTAAAATCAAGAATATCTTAAGTATATGATATATACTTAGAAGAGGACTTGAAGATAAGGAGATTTTTGCAAAATAAAGGAGATAAAATTGTTATACACTTGCAACTGGAGTTAAAGGCAACCTGCCTACATTAAATACATGAGCCAACCTATGTGTGTCTGTTGGTTTTCCCTTTTGTTTTACATATATATTATCCTTATTGTCCTAGGTTTTGCATGGTACAAGTGGTGTGCCTCTTCTCAAGCCTAGATAGAGAGATCTAAAGAGAGAAAAGAGAGGAATTTCTAGAGTGAGACACTCTAGAAGAAAATCTTGTTTCTGTTGTAATCCACAATTTGTGGTGAATATCTTAGAGATCCACTAGTGTTATTTAGTGGAGAACAATTGTAATCTCATTATATTGTTTATAGTAGAAGATTTAAGCGTTGCTGGTCTCGTGGTTTTTCCCGCATTGCATTTTTCACGTTATATCCTAGTGTTGTGTGTTTTACAATTTCCACATTGTTTTATTGTTTATCGCTTTGGCAAGAGGAGATTTAACTTCTGATCACATGTTCATTAATTATTTGATTAACCAGTTTTGTTGCTATTGTGATTAGGGTTAGGCTTTCTCCTAACAGAAGCACATGTGAGGAGAGCAATGTTATGTACTTGATATAAATTAGGGTTGGTGTGGAGTAATCAAGTCTGTAAACCATGACTGCAAGTGAGAACCATCAATTTGACGATCTGATGGCTTGCAAATATTTTCCATTTTGTTAGATGGAAAAAAGACATATTAGTGCATTCATGCTTTGAAGCTTAGCTTTGAACAATATTTGAAATAATATATATCAAATTTTAGACCTCCTTCTTAGTGTATACCACCTTTTAGCGAAAGCCTTCAATCTCTCCTTGTTTTATTTACTTGTTTATCTTTCCTAACTTAGTAGTGCCTATTTTTTTTTTCAATTCAATTGTCAAAATTGATGCATTGGATTTTGTAGGAACTTTTAATTTTAGTTAGAAAAATTACACTTAAAAATATCAACATTTGAGTATAGGTTAATTTACTGTATTAGTGTTTTTGGTAGTTAAAAAAAAAGAACTAAAGTTTTACAAAATAAATCAAACAAGGTTTTGTAACATATTGTTAAGGAAAATTAAAGAAAACAAATAAAAAATTATACAAGCGTTGATACCTTAAATGGATTTTACAAAATGTTGATTCCCCTTTTGGCTCAGTTTGCGAGATATTAATTTCTTTTTTTAACCATAAAAAATTTTGATACTTTAAATAAACTTACCCTCAAAATTGATATTTTTCGTATAATTTACTCCTTTTAATTATCAATTAAAGTTTTGTAATCAAACTTAATCTTATCAATGAACGAAAGTTTTATTACGAATAAAGAAGGTTTATTACACATTTTCCATACTTAAAAACACAACAAGATGAACGACAATAAACTAGTTTATTTATGAATGTAGGCTTTAAGACTAATGATGAGAAAGATTACATTAAAATAGATGTGAAAGTTACAAATTATATGTTTCTAATCTGATCATTTAAGACATTTTAAGTTGTGAATGTAAGCACTAAAATAATGGAAGGATCATGGCATTGAGTTTGCTCCAAAGCTATAGATATGAAAAAATAGGTCAAAATTAGGTTGAGAGTCAAATTCTATTGTAAAAGGTCTCATTACCTTAGGTAATAAGCAATCTATTATATTATCTAAATGACTTCTTTACTTGAAAACCTAACTTATGTAAACCTATTGATCTTCAAGCAAAATATCAATAGTGAGGAACAAAGCATTACTCTAACTATTCGCATTCATATACCCTATCTTCACCTCACTGTTTAGCTTGTAACTGAGCTTACTTGCCTCATGTGAATGGAATAAGATGGAAGTAGGAAATAAGATGGTGCAAAAGTTTAAAGGGTAAAAAGGAAACCTATTATCAACTGTAGATAAATGGATAATAATCAAAGTAGTTGTAAGGTAATACCGAATTACTCTAAGTTGTTTTAGGTTTCCATTGAAATTGTGTAATGAGATAAATATTTGATTTCATAATTTCATTGGAAGTAAAGAAAATACGAGAAAAATATTAATTGAATTTAAGTAATCATGTTAGTTTAAGGTAAGAAGATAGCTTGGTTTTTAAGGATATTAATACTTTTGATTTGACTTTAAAACATAAACTAGCATAAAGAGTTCTTAAAAATGAGAATTGTTTTACTTTTAAATAGCTAGATAATGGTAGGCTAAGTACTTGTACTTTCAACTTTTAGCAATTTAGTGTCTCGTCTTTAAACTTTGGCAAACTAGTGCTTATACTTTTAAAGTATGTGCAATTAAGTATCTCTATTAAATAATATTTAATGGTCGTTCATTTTTATGATAGGTAATGGCAAACAAAGTGCCTATACTTTTAATTTTTTGCTTTTTTTTTAGTATTTTAGTACCACATCTTTAGTTTTTAGTAATTTTTTGCCAAGTGTCTATCATTATATTGTCATTAAAATGAATGTTCGTAAGATATTATTTAATAGAGGCATTGAATCGCACGTACTTTGAAAGTACGAGCACTAATTTACTAAAATCTAAAGATGAGATACTAAATTATCAAAAATTGAAAGTGCAGATACTTAAACTATCTTTATCCCTAAATAATCACTTCATAGAAACAATAAAGAACAACTTAGCCTCGTGATATTGGAGTACTTTTCTACAAGAATAAGATTTAGTTTCCAAATAAAATAATGAATAGTAGCTTATGTTAAACAAATAAGAATGTGATGAGTCAATTAACTCTTGAAGATTCCAAGTTTTAATGTCAATAGAAAAGATTAACTACGAGAAGCTCTTAGGTCTCACAGCTCATAAATGAAGAATATGTTTGTAACTTACATAGACTCCTTAGAAAATATGTTAAACAAGTGAAAACCATAATTAGATACGTCTACCTATATAGGCTCAAAATTGACAAATTGATTCAACTGTTTAGTGTAATGGAGATGTGCTTTATATGCTTTACGTAAAACTATAATAAACATAAAATGACAAATGAAGATACTATAACAATTTCTTCTTCTCACACATTTCAACCAAAAACTTATAAACTTATTTTGCATACCATCCATTTATTAAAAGTTAACTATATTTCTTAAAGAGCTTTAACTACTATTCACTATTTAAAGAGAAGGAGATTGGTAAACTTAACCAATTATAAGTTTTATGGTGAAGTAGGAATGATTAAACATGCTCTACTCTCATGCTTATAGGTTATGTTAGGTGAAATCCCATATGATTAGGATAGATCCTATGTATAAGCAATAAAGCCTTGATTCGGTTGACAATTAACTTTACACTTCTTTTGTTTGTTTAATCCTCGATCACCTGTTCCCTTTCCCCTACGAGTTGTCGTGAAGAGGCTTAACGTCTTCCATTACTTATTCAACTTCAATAAAGAGGGGAATATAGGTGTAGAAGGTTCTAACTTGACTGTTTTTTAGGTAGCTAATTCACTCTGAAAAGGGATGGATAAATTTGTTTTCTCACCCATTCTCATAAATAAATTCTATCTTTGCCCATATCTTTCGCAATGCCCAGGCAATCAATTAGATGTATGTCTGGGTTAAACCAACCTTCCCTTGAGAGACAGATAGATTCTTTCACTAGTGTAGAAATGAATTATGAGAGAGAGTTACAATTGGTTTATATGCTCAAAACTTTGTGATAGTCAATTTAATATGTAGTTTAATAAGTTCTCTTAGTTGTTTGACTTAAGAGTTAGCTACGTTCCTAGCAATTTGACTTAGGAGTTAGCTATGTTCTTAGCAGTTTGACTTGGGAGTTAGCTACTTTTTTAGTCTTAGAAACTAGTATTAATAATCTTGCAGAATTTATTGGTTGCACTCAATTTCTTTCCTTACGGCAACATTTTGTATCCCTTGAGTTGAAATAGTTTTATTAATTAATTTTGAATTTGATTTTTAAAACTTTTATTATTGTACATTTTTTTTCAATTGTAGATTCAATAGTCATATCTTTATATATATATATATATATATATATATATAAGATAAAGGTAACAACCCTTATATGATTTTATTAAGGAGTGATATAACTTTGGAAATCTTTAAAAGGTTGTAATTCTATTAAATAATATGGGTAAATTTCGTGAATAGTAGTTGAACTTTGGTAAAATATACAATAGGTATCTCAACTTTGAAATTGATCAATTTAATACTTGACATTTGAAATTAATCAATTTGGTACCTAAAAGAACGTTTGATACATATTAGCAATACTTTCTTGATATTGGTTAAAAACACAATGTAGGATGGTGGTGTTAGCTAATTTGACAAATGTATCATTAACATGTACGAAAAGTTCTTTTAGGTAATAAAGTGATCAATTTCAAATATTTTATCAAAATTCAAGTACCATTGGTGACTTTAACCTTATATTATTTCATATACACATGTAAAGATTTGCTAGCAATCTTATAAGGTAGAGACTTATACTTTATATTTTACAATGGATAAATTTTATTAAAAGATATCAACATTTAAGAGTAAATTCATTTAGGTATCAATATTTTAAGTGGTTAAAAAGATGAATCAATATTTGAGGATAAAGTCATTTAAAGTATCGATATTTTAAGTAGTTAAACAAAAAAAAGAATCAACATTTTGCATTGTGAGTCAAACAATATATCAATAATTGACCATTTAATACAAATGATTAACCTTATTTGAACTTTGCGAGATGTTAATACCTTATTTTATTTATTATGTGAAATGTTAGTTTCTTTGTTTTTTAATCACTTAAACGTTGATACCTGAAAAATAACTTACCCATTTCAAATTGAAAACAAGTAATGTGCGACTTTCAATACAAAAATATCATTGCTTTGAAAATGATAATAAAAATGGATAAATTAAACCCATCTCTTGAATGGATAAAGGAAAAAAATGGTAACTTTTTTCAAAAAATTATAAAATCTCGTCATATGAGAAAAAATCATTGAAATAGGTAATTTAAACTCGTCTCTTAGAAAGACGATGTTGTAAGTAGCCATCTTTGTCTCTTCAAGATACGACGTTGTTATAAAATCAATAACCTCATCTCTTAAAAAAGATGATGTTGTCAATAGCTAGCTCCGTCTCTTCAAGAGACGACGTTGCAATAAAATACCAATGTTGTCAGAACCAGACCAGGGTTTGACCCGAACAGGCTAGGGGGTTAGGGGTTGAGGGGTCGGACGGGTTCAATCGGGGTCGAACTGGGGTCATAAAAAATAAAAATATAAGGGATAATTTAATTATAAAAGACCAATATATGTGTAATCACTCAATTAAATCTATATTTGGATCAAATTCATCAATTAATTATTAAATAAATATGATTTAACGATTATATTTTATAAATTTATAATAAAGTATGAATAAATATTTAAATTTCTAATTTTTTATTTTATTTTTTTGGATCCGGGTCAACCGGTCGAGGTCGACTAGTTCAACCCGGTTCGATAGCCCGGGTCGACCGGGTCAATCCGATTCTCATAAAAAACGAGCTAACCGTCGAACCCAGCCCACCTTCATTACCGGTTCCGGTCGAACCGGTTTAAACCTGCCAGTCCGGACCGATTATGACGACCTTGTAAAATACAATAACCTTGTCTCTTGAAGAGGACAAGATCGGTCACATATGACATTCTCTCTTCAAGAGACGGGATCAACTTACCTAATTATAAGATTATTTTCATCCAAGTGTATTTTTGTAATTTAAAAAAAAAATATATATATATATATATTAATTTCCTTTTTGCTCTCTTGAATATACTAGTTGGGTATAATTGTGGTAAGAGATGAATTTGGCGTAATTGTACTAAACTCATCTCCACAATTCTATTGAACTTGTTTCTTTAAGAAACATGTTTAACTTACTATCACAATTATGAATATAATTATCTTCTTCTTCCATAATTGATGTAGACATGATTAGTTTTAATTAAATTGATTAATGGAACAAACAAGATACTAGAAATAAATCAAAAAATAAAAGTGATTTTTGGTACTAGTTTAAATGGATATAACTTTTGATTTGAAAGAATTATGAAGCTCATTACACTATTCCAATGACTGAATTTTAGGTTACAAAATAGGACAATCGAGGATGGCTTAGTTATCGCTATTTCGGCAAAGAAAAATAAAAGGCTATTTCGACATCAAAAAATACTGTTTGAGGCTTGTGACATATTATTTTATCTTTTTTAATTTTGGATTTTTTATATATCTTTTTAAATTTTGGTCTAAAAGCATAGCGTTTCCTCATCAGAGGATAGAGAGAGATATCATAGTTTTATATTGAATTCATCTCTTCAGGAAATATAGTTGTTTTAAACTTGTTTATTCAAAATATATGTTCAATATAATTATATAAACTTGTTTATTATTGGATTATTTTTGAACTAGTGACATTAATATTTTGATTTCTCAACGCATTACTTATATATATATATATTAAAAATACAATTACAGACTTAAAAAAAAAAAGGATATTCAAGTTTGCGCCAAATATCCATAGCATAATTATTGCCAAACAGAAAATAATCCAATTTTATTTTCCATCCTAAGAGTCGGGACGGCAAGTAAATAAATAAAGCAAAGGCAAAATGATCCGAATATAAAACCCGGACCCGGATCAACCCGCTGTAGACCTTCCATTAAAAGCTTCAGTAATCACACACAGACACAGCAAAAAACCTGAATGAAAAGGGATGATCATTTTGGAGGGAAAGAAAACCCTAAAATCTCATAATCATGAAGTATCGCTTTTCATTTTTACTCAACAAACCTTAATCATCACAGTCTCTCTCATTATTCTCCGATTCACGCTTTATTATTACTATTACTACTCTTTTTGCCCTAAAAAGAAGAAGAGCTTCGGTTTCGATTTCAAATTTAGGTTCTGTTGAATATAGCGGGGTAAATAAGTGAAAAATTGCTTTAAAGAAAAGGAATTTCGTCGATCCATGTCGACTCTC
Source organism: Combretum micranthum (assembly GCA_024138025.1). NCBI lineage: Eukaryota > Viridiplantae > Streptophyta > Magnoliopsida > Myrtales > Combretaceae > Combretum > Combretum micranthum. The sequence goes on along the minus strand of JAMXBD010003687.1, from coordinate 54,628 downwards.
CGGCGATCTTCTAGTGCTGCGTCGAAAGACGGCCTTCCTTCTCAAGAACTCCTGGACGATCTCTGCAGGTTTGGATTCTGATTTTTCTTGGTAAAAAGAATAGCTTTTGGGGTTTTTCAGTGTTTGGCTTGTTTTTAACGTAAATTGAGGATGTATCTTTGACTTGCTTTGTGTTGAACTTGATCGAACCGGGGATTTCATGGAATTGTTATGGTAGGGCTTTGCATATCTAGGTTTTCCACCGTGCAATGGATGGACTTTGTGTCTTTTTAATTATTGGAAGTGAGTGAGAGTTCGTGTTTTAGTGTATATTTGGAGGAAATTGTGGACATTTTTCCTAACGTTGTATGAAGGATAGGAAGATTGTGGATGGATAGGCTCAGTTTCGATACTGCATTTCAGCATTTGGTACTACACGTGTCATGAAGTGCCAATTAATTCAGACTTCTTCATCGGTGAAAGTGGGGTTGGACCTTGCGTGAGATTGAATGATACGAAGTTGGATTTTTCAATATGGATTGGGTTATTTATGAGCATCTATTTTCTTTTTAAATCTTGTAGCACTGGTTATCAATGCAATTTATAGTACAAGGAGTTTTCGAATGTTGCATGCTGTTGGCCTTTTTATGTATGTCATTGTCCTTTTCTTGTCCTCCTGTGAACTTTAATGGCTAATAGAATTTGTGAATGCTGGTTACACCATAATATTTAGATTGAAGTTGGAGGAAATTAGTTATTTATGTATAATAATGTTTCAAAGTTTTTAAAATTTTTCCCCCTTAACTTTCAACTTTTCGAAGTTTTTTCTCCTGTAATTATCAATAGAAAATGAAACAAAAATAATCCTTACCAGCATTGTTTTTCTGTAGCATTTATCTGGTCGTAGTGTTCGGTATAGGGGTAAAAAAGAAAGAAATTACAGCTATATGCTTTGGTATCTTTCACTGTTTTTCCTCATCAGTATTAGGACTTGTCATATTTGGCTGTACATTCTTTGAATTTCTGCACTGTGGAACTTGCTTTGATTCACTTTCTCTGTCAAATAGATTCATCATGCAGCATGTAGGAAGTTTAGCATTTTTTCTTTTGGGGATGTGTTGATGATTTGGATGTCAGTTTGGCATAACTTTCTTCTAATATGGTCCTGAGAACTTTTTAATTGTTTTCCTTGTGGCAGTCGATTTGTTCTGAATGTGCCAAAAGAAGATCTAGAATCTTTTGAGAGGATATTGTTTCTTGTGGAGTATGCCCATTGGTACTATGAGGACAATTCTGTGGAGAAAGACCCATCCTTGAAGTCGTTAAGCCTGAAAGAATTTACCTGTTTAAGTATCCTTGTCTGTTTGGGTTTGGTGCTTCTTTTATAAATATATCTATGGTGTTTCTTTTTGAATGTCAAGTTGGGCCATACATTACCTTTCTTCAATGTAACTGCCTTAGTGCTTTGTCTGCTCCTGGATTTCCATTAAGAAACTTCTTGTTGTACTACAAAAACAGTAAAAGAGGCCATCGTGTTAGTCAGGCAGTTCTTGCAACAATTGGTTAAAAGAGAAAAAATGCAGAGAGTTGGATTTGAACAACCCGACATATAGAGTTTTTTTCATCAACAATTCTGGTCTGTACCTAGAGATTTGGGTAGTGGAGGCTTATGATTTAATTGGGAATATATTTAGATTCCAGTAAGATGCAGTTTTGATTGTTTAGGACCAAGAATAGATGCGATTGCTTGAATATGTTTCTTTTGTTGGAGTCATGATGACTTTATGTTTCCTATTTAGTTACTCAATAGGTGATGGTTGAAGAAAAGTGAACTCACTTAATGTATCTATTCGGAAAGAAGGTAACTTTACATCTGTAGAGATAGTGTTGCGACTTGCTTTCAGCAATTCTGTTAACATTGGATTCTTGCTGGACTATACTTGACACATTTAAAAATTTATTCTTATTGTCGTGATATGGCTCTGAATCTGTTGAAGAAAATAGTTAGCTCTTCAAGGGATAACTTATTAATCACCTTGATTAAAAATTGACTAATCTCTAATTCGAATTGTAATTAGGACTTGGTATATGAGTTTGATGGGGAAATTAGCCAAGTAGACTAAGAATTGTTTAGTTCGTCTTATTCTTGTCGTTTTGGTATATTTTTTTATTGTTTTCAAACAGATTGTTTGTTAAGGAATAGATGTAAATGAAAAATAGGCATTTTTACTTATAAACAGATCAAACAAATCATATACAGATAAGATGCATATAAGATACATATAAGATACAAATGTAGATCTAATACAAATAAGGTATAGATAAAAATCAAACAATTCAAACAAACCCTAATTTTAAGTTTAGTCTTCAGTAAAATGACATAAACTTGGGGCGTGGGGAAAGGCTGAAATTTATTACCTATGATGGTCATTTATGTTGTTATCTATCAAATATGTACAGCCGCCTTTTAAATGTGGGTTTTGTGTGGGTATATGCAAGATCATGCTTAGAGTGACAGATTTAATTGGTTTCCTTAGCCAGTGCCAGTTTTTAACAGCTGTGATGTGCTAAGACCTTATGTTGCTCATGTTGATGACATTTTTAAGGACTTCACATCTTATAAGGTGCGGGTTCCTGTTACTGGTGCAATCATCTTGGATGAATCGTATGAAAGGGTAAGATTTTCTGTAGATTTTCAAATCTTACTTTTTATTCTTATTATTTGTAAATATTTTGCAGTGTCAGGATCTATAGTTGGTGTCAGATCCTTTGCAGTTAAATTGTTCTTGTTTTCTACTCTGTATTGGTCGTCTATCTGATCTTTAGTTTTTTATTCTATCGATTGGTCCGATGTGTCTATTCCGGGCATTTCAAATGTATCTCTTCAACAACTTATAATATTGGTGTTTTTCTTTTAGATTTATTTCAGAACCTCTCTTAACTGTTAACTTCTGCTTTTGACTCTTCCTAGAAAGTGGTAATAGGAAAGTGAGAACAGGAAACCATGAAATACTTTTTCTTGGGAACCCTAGTTGGGAAATTGGCACTACTCTTTAGTTGAATCTTGCTTTTTCACCTCTTTATGATTTAAAGCATCAAAACCCATCATTTTGATCTACAATATTTTGGAATCCATTGGATATGCTTGCTGGTTTAATATGAAGATACTTTTCACAAAGCGTGTGGGAAACTTCAGGGTTTGCTGAGTTCTTCCTTTTTGTCTTTTTGGCACTGATTTCAAAGTGTAAAATATTATACTAAAAGGACAAAAGTAAAACCTACGTATACCGTGTTTCAAAATAAATTACCTAAGATATCTCTATACAAATAAATGTTCTTATCCTTTTTCTTCCCTCCAGTTTTACTAAAAGATGGGACCGAGTTGATGTTCCCAATGGCAAGATTTTATCTCAACTTTTTCTATTTTGGAGATGAGTGAATCACTAGTTTGGATTCTTCTTTTTTCCATATCACTTACCATAGTTGTTAGTTCCTTTTACAATTTGTTGATTCTTTTATTTTAGGGATTAGTATACTTTCTAAAGTATTGATTAGATACAAATAGACTGTCTAAACTTTCAATGTTGGTTTTACTTTCCTATGAGTTTTGAGAATGTGAATATTTATTCCCCACTGAATGTCTCTAAAGCCTAAAAAATAATGAGGTTTGCAGGTTATTTGCTCATTTTTGAAAGTTAAGGAGTCGGATCACATCTTGAAAATTTAGGGCATGTATTTGCCCTTGACCAACATTTTAGGGGGCATATTTGCAATTTGCTCCTTATTTTATATAACTGCCAATATCCAACACTGATAAGATGATGTACCTGAACTGAACACCATCCTTTTGAAACTTAAATAGATTAGGAACAGATCATGTTGTTACGTAGATTTCTAATTTCAAACATAAAAGATACTGGCATATTATTGACAAAAAAGAGAAATCAAGCAGATACTTAGACTAATTAGGCAAACTGAGTGCTACAATCTTCTTTTGCCTGATAAGGAATATATTATATTACCCAATCGATAAGGCTCATATTGCTTTGGCCTTGGGGAACTACAATAAATGCACTAGTACCTGGTTGACAACTTTTTGGTGTCCTTTTTCCTGTGTTTGTTGACTGCCTCTGCTGTCATTGCTGTACACCTCTTTAGCTTTAGTTAAATTCCTTGATTGCAAGCTTTGGTTCTAATGGATTGTTACAGATTTTTTTAGTCCTCTAGTAATGGGAAGGGAAGTTATGATCTCATTAAATAAATGTAATTTATGATCTTATTTAATGAGACAATAACTTAATATTTTTTACTTTTTATTTCGCAGTGCTTATTAGTGAAGGGATGGAAAGGGACAAGCTGGAGCTTTCCCCGTGGGAAAAAGAGCAAGGATGAGGAAGATTATGCGTGTGCTATTAGAGAAGTTGGCTTCTTTTCTTCTTCTCAAAAAGTTTTGTTTTCCTTTTGCTTTGTCTTTTTTACCTTATGAAAAATTTCATCTATAAATTAAGGTTGGTAATTGGTATAAAAGATGGCACAAAGGGTTTTTGCTGACAAATTTTCATGGCTTTAACATATTCTTTTGAGAAGTAATTACTTTTCATGGAATTAAATATATGCATCCCAATTTTCTTGTCAAATTGTTGCATGGCTACAAATAAGTGGAGGATGGTCTATAAAGACAGCCAAATTTATAAGATGATCATTGACTAGCCCATGCTAGGTGTTTTATTATACTATTGCATTAAGTTTCTGTTATTTTTGGTATGAAAATTCTGAAGTGATTTCTGTTTTCTCAAAGTTCATGTCCTTCATGTTTAAAGATCTTATTTAGAAGAGATATTTTTGACTTCAGTGTTCATTCTAGGTGAGTGGCATTTTGACTGAAAATGTGCAATGATATTTTAGAAAGAGGAGTGGATAGAACTTTGAATTGAATATTATTTTAGAAAGAAGAGTGGATAGAACTTTGAGTTGAATATTTGCCCATTAACTTACCATTGATGATCACATGAATTGCATATGTGCTTTAGAAGATTGTTCATACGGATCTGATGCCCCCTTTAGTCCTTTCTTTTTACATCTTTGCTTATCTTAAACATTGTTTTCAACTTCAGGTCCTTGAGGAAACGGGATTTGACGTTTCCAATCTCCTTAACAAGGATGAATACATAGAAATGGTATTTGGACAGCAGCGTGTGCGGCTTTATGTAATTGCTGGTGTGAAGGATGATACTGCTTTTGCTCCACTTACTAAAAAAGAAATCAGTGTATGTAACTATTTTTCTGCATAATCTTTTTATGTTATTATTTATTTTTTTAAGACTTGAATAGCACATGTAGAAAAGTCAATTGGAATCAATCTTTTTTTTTTGTTTGTGGCCAAGCAATCTAAAACTATGCTTTTTTGTAGTGGTTCTTGTTCTTGTTGTCCTTGGCAACATGCTAAATGCCCATCTAGGGGTTATGTAATCTGGATTGGTTTGGACTGGCTACCCTGTTTTCGAACTAAATTATTGTGTTTTTTATATTTTATTTCTTAGAGCCTGCCATGTTGAGATCTATTGGTTTTGCTTGTTAACAGGGGTCTGGTTCCTAGTAGGATCCAATTTTATTTTCAAGTTGAAAAGACACTTTCAATGTAGTCCATGAATTACATGAACTTACAACATATTCAAGGCTGTAGATAATTAAATTGACATCTTTTAGTAGCTGATCATTTGAAAATCATATGCATTTGCATTTTTATTGAATGTAACATCAATTGTTTGAGCACCATATGTTAAGCTTTTTACAACTTCGTGGGTGGAACAATTTTATAACAAACATTGATTGTTAAATAAATGTTTTCCCGAATTATTCAAGCATCAGACCTAAAACTAAAAGAAAGAGAGATGTATGTGAATCTTTGTTGGGTTTACTGATTCGATACCATACAAGACCCAAGCCCTTCATATACCTTCTCAGGTTGTCAAACCTAATCCCAACCCTTTTCACTTCCCTCATGAAATACTATAATTGAAATCATTGCGTTTGGTGTGGTTACTTTAAAGTGCTAACTCCTTTTGTATCATTTTTCCTGTCACTGATTTTGCTTGATCTACATAGCTGGTGATTCCTGTCCTATCTTAAATCTTGTGGTAGTAGTAGTTTTGGTGAAGAACTCTGTGTGAATTTAATCTGTAAAAGGACCGGTGAGTTATATTGAACTGTTTCATGGGATCTATACGGACATTACAAATTCCTAAGCAGTCAATTTGGAGGCTCATATGATGCTTTGTTCATTCTGCTGTTACAGCTCTGACAAGTTTGATGAATAATTTTTGCCCATAAAAGAAAGAGTAAGTTGCATAGTATTTGGGGGGGGGGGGGGGGGAGGACAGTGTGTGGAAGATAGATCTTCACACAATGGCGTAGATGGTGCCAGGACAAATATTCTGTGACAATAAAGGACGAGGGTTTTAATGTTGAAAAACCATTCATTTTATTTCCCTTGCAGGAAATTGCATGGCACCGTCTAGAGGAGGTTCAGCCCCCGAGTGATGCTGTCATATCTCGTAGTGTCACAGGACTCAAGCTATATATGGTGGCTCCCTTTTTGGCGTAAGTACTTGGTTTTTAGCATGCAACGCTTCTCCAGTTGATTGCATGTCTTGGTACTTCTTTAATTCTGGATATTTACAGATCCTTAAGATCATGGATCTCTTCACATCAGCCCGCTAGCTTCTAGATCCCGCCTGCATCCTAAAGGTTTATCTTCTCTGTCCTTGAACTTCTACTAATACTTGCTTTTTGACTGCTGAGTATAATATGTGGGGAAAAAAAATTGTCTACTGGATGCACTTTTATGGGTTTGTTGTTTTGGGGAACTGAGTATCTACTTCAATATTTTCTTGGGGAGAATTAGTGCAAATTGGATCCTTTTCTTTCCTCTCCTTTTACAAATTTTAGGATGTGTATATTCCTTATGTTGGTGAAAAGTCAAATGCCTGCGCCCTTATGAAGATTAGTTTTATTAATGGACTTCTAGTTGCTTCTTGTTGGGAGAACACAATCTTCACTTGGCAAGAGGACCATGGGCCTAGTTCTACTAGCTGATCTTGGGTTTGCCATTCTGATCACTTCCTCAGCTTCGCCACTGCATAAGGAGCTAGTGCGTGTATTGTGGTTGTAGTTCGGCAGCAATTTAGGATTTTCCACCTGCTTTACTGGGAAAGCTATTGTCATCATAACTCTGTTTTTTGATTTTTGTTTTTCTTTTGTCAAAACTAGTGAGTTTAAATTTAGGAAGGCCATTTCTGCGTTATGTCCTTGGCGGTGTTGCTCACCTTAATTTCTTGGTTTAGGAATGTCTGTGTGGAAGGCAAAGAACAGTTCTACGGGAAGCAGCGTGCTTGTGACGGAAAACCAGCAGACTCCATCTCTACTAAATGTTCGCAGTTCCGATACAAGCCCTGGATCAAGTTTCAGAAACTTCAAATTTGATACTGCTGCTATCTTAAAAGCTATGGAGTCTGCTTTTTAATTGTCTTTGGTCAAGCTCTAGTTGGCGATGTGTTTCATTACCGGGTCGCTACCCTAAGCACGAATTTAGGGACAGTCTTATGCTCTCAGCCTGACATGACCTGGTTTACCGTATCAACTGTTGGATCTTGTTAGGCACAATGTATATCTTGTACAGCAACTTCATCCGTGAAAGTAGCACGTGTTGGATTCCTCCATACTCCCTTTAGTTGTCTCACATCCGCGTAAGCAACCTGCACTCTGGAGAAAACAGCTCTTGCCCAGTAGTCTAGATGTACCATCACATTTAAGTATCTCTATATGAATATGAGACGGGTCTGTTTGTTTTATTATTCTGTTATCGTTTTGAAATTAATGTTTATTAAGAAATTAATACCGAGAGTTTTACTCATAAATTGATCAAACTAAATTGATATTGAACCGATAATGATATTATACAGAAAAGTTATAGTTACTGATTTAATACAGATATGATGCAGACAAAAGTCCGGCAATTTAAACATTGCTTTTAACCTTCATAGAATTTCTCTTTTTTCAATATTAGGCTTGGCAAATAACTGTATGCGCTTTTAGACATCCTTCCCAGCCAGGTCAGGTCAAGATCTGGTCTAGACTCGGCGGGTCCGAGTTCCTACTTCATGCAGACATAATCGCCTCGTGTACGTGGTGAGGTATTAATCTATGGATTTGTTGGGTCTAATAGTGGGCAGGACTGTTCTAACCTTTTTTTTTTAAAAAAATAAAAAATTAAAGAATAAAATTGATTGAATTAAAATAGTAAAATAAAAAACTTTAAATATATAAAATAGGTTTAAGAATATGTTTTAGCTCTTGTTCATTTAATACTATTAAGGATGGTGTTATTTATAAATAAGAGCATTGATATTTAGTTGAAATATTAACATTGTGGAATTAGAGTAAAATTTAAAATAAGTAGGGTTTATCCCAAAAAAAAAAAAAACAGAAGTCTCATAATTGTTTAAATGCCAGTTTTTTTTTTTTTTGAACTCTGCGAGAGGGTTTTTTAAATGCATTTATCATATGTGTTGTTTTCAATAATACATTATATATTGTGAATAGATAATCAATGATTTTTGTTCATATGAAAAATAGTTTAAACATTAAATGTTATTTATTTTTTTAAATTTGCTACTATTTTGTATTTTATATTTATTTTCATTTCTTATTTTAATAATATTAATATATTTAATTTTACTTCTTATTTTATTAATAAAAAATATATATTTTAAAATTTACCCCATGGCCGGTCAGACCTGACCAAGGGAAGATGCCTATACACTTGGGCCTTCTTTTGGGAGTTGATTGTAAATCGAATGGGTACCTCCATGCATAAGAAATAAGTGGAATCAAATTAACAGAGGCCAAATTTTTATTATATTCTTGCTATTATCGTAAAATATTTATTACATCTTTTATCAATTGATGTTTAAAAATGCAAATAAACACTTCAAGAGCTACTTCATACGGAATCAGAGGAATGTGTAATAAAAAATAACAGGAACTCAGAATTCCTTCAAATTCTATGTCCTTGTCCCACACAAACCACACGCGCGTGCGCGGGCGCGCGCATTAATGTTTTACTCATTGGAGAAATTATTATGATAAACTTGCAAATAACTTTTAGAAATTTTAACTCAAGATATGCCCTTTAAGTTTCTAAATGTTGCAAATATCTTTTTAAACTTTAATAAATTAATAGAAAAGACATGTAATTTTTAGTTTAATAAAAAGATGTTAAGATCAAAATTTAAAGATATGTTAAAGTACATTTAAATAAGTTTGAGAGGTATTCATACTAGGCTCAAAGCTTAAAGGTTAACTTTAAAAGTTCTTTGCCAATTTACCAAAATTCATAATGGTGATTCGCATAATTAAAGCTTAGGAGCATGTCTAAACTAAGGTCAAAATTTAAGGATGCTATTTGTACTTTTTGTCCAATTCTTATTTTTGTGCTTAGGGTTGGTAGGATTTACATGGTATGTGGCAACACATAAGGTTGCAAATAAGTTGAGTTGAGTTGATCTTTTGAAGGCTTAGGTTTAACTCGTTTAAATTTATTGAACTCAAGTTGAGCTTTTTATCAAGCTTGAAATTTAATCTTGAGTTCGGCTCATTTAAGAATCGAACTTGAGCTGAGCCTACTAAGTTTTTATCGAGCCTAAAATTTAAGCTCAAGCTTGAACCATTTAGATAGCCCGTTTTCTATATTTTTCAAATGTAAAATAACGTATAAGTATTACTATAAATATATATACATAAATTAGGGTTTTCATGATTCAATTTGATTCAGTTCAGGGGTTTAACCGAACCGAACCGAACCGCATTTGAAATGGTGCGGTTCAAACCCTTAATGAACCCATGGTAAAAAAAAAAAAAAACCTTGATGGATCGAATCGCTTTTAATGGCTCAAGGTTTTGAACCGAAACACTTCAAATGTGGTTCGGTTTGGTTCTGTTTGATTTGAGCCTCTTTTAAAATCATTAGTTCTAATAAATAATATTAATAGCCATTTAAGTTCCAAAGAAAAGAGAAAGATGTTTAGATTGAGGAATGTTGTCTAAGAATTAAAGTTACTTATCATTATATCAGGTCATGTATTTTATAATTTCAAATATATATATCCCGTTTTAAAAATATTTTTCTATGCGAATTTAAAGTAACATATATTTTTAATAAATCTATAACACTAACTAAAGAAAATCATTTTTTATAGTGATTCAATGTTTATTTATAATATTTTTCCATATAACATATTTAAATTTTCATTGTACTAATTAAATGATTGTGCATGTTCTAAACTTAGTTATATCGCTTTATTTTAATTTGATACATATATACTAATTTTAGAAAGAATTTAAAATTAATAAAATAGGAAAATATGATGGGAAACTTTTGAGATGAGTAAAAGATTGCCTGTTTAATATTATAAAATATATAATACATTTAACAATATATTATGTAAAATATATAATACGGAATATATAAATACAACATTTATATTTATAAATAATATTAATATTGTTAAAAATGTAATTTACATTTCATAAATTGGAATGTAATCACAATTTCTTCGAAAAATCTACAAATTAAAATCTTACTTAGTTCCCTTATAAAGATTCATCTAAATATAAGAATGTTATTGGAATTGAGAATTGTAATTCCATTTCAAGTGTTTTCTAACATACTACATACATATGTGATATTAGAATGAAATGTCACATATGACCTTAATATATAATGTTTAGAGTTATAAATAAATAAGATGGCTCTTTTTTTTATTATTTCTTTTAATGTGAAGCGGTTTAATTCGGATTCAAATGGTTTGGTTTTGTTCGACCCCTTAAATTGAACTGTAATCGTTTAGACTCTTCCTGAACAAACCTCAACTGAACCAAAATATAAAAGAATTGCATTTTGCGTTTCGGTTTAGTTCAATTCAATGAACATCCCTAACATAAATATTAAATAAAAATTAGTTTTCGTTGTTTTAGTTACATAGTGATATGTAATATATCATAAATATAGAACTAAAAAAATCTGTTAACGAGTATATCCACAAGCTTGTTCATGAGGCAAAACAAACTTGTTTACAAGTTGACTCGCGGGCTTAAATCAAAGCTCAAGCTTGACTCATTCGTAGCTATATACATGCACCATTGATGGAGTAGCATGTGAAGGTTGATACATCTGGTTTGTAAATTCATTTTTGCTCTTCATCTTTCTTATGAATCGGCCAATTCAAGATTTTTAAATCTTATGGCTTAGAGCTCATATACTGGGATATCTTCATTTACTAATTTCACTTATAGAAACCTTGAATGCCGTAGTAATGTCTAATTCAACACTTATTGTATCATTGTAGGGTTTTTGACGAATTTAAAACAATAAAATTCTGCAGCGGAAAATTCAAAACCCTAAAGGCAATCCATGTGTTTTGATTAAATTAGGTACTAATAAGAATGACTCCGAAAATACCTTGCAATTTCGTGCCTAGAGATTTGAATTCGATCGCTTGTTATCCAAATCTACAAGGCACCACACGATATCGTTGCGCCCTTTACGTAGTCCACACGAATAAGCACACCAAAAAGGAATCATCTTTGCATGCTATCACAATCTAAAACGCTTCTAGATTGATTAGGAAGAATTGAGTTTTTTTTTTTCTTGTGTTTTTCTCTCTGTTAGGGTTACGGATTTTCTCTACTGTCTAATGTGACAGTGAAAAGTCATAACCCTAAAGAGATCCTATCACTCTTATTTATAATATGTTAGTAATTTCTACTGACATTAATGCCCCTAATCTTATTAGGGTTAGACATGATAATAATTAAATTATTATTCATATAATAATTTATTTATTTGTTCTTCACCCTGGACTTTAAAATTAAATCCATATTCCTTTTGCTTATTCTTTTGTGTATGATCCTGTAGGTTCATTTGATATTGGTAGTTAACTTGAAAACTATTTTTCAGTAAACAAAACATAAGCAACCTCTAGCAAGACATTATGTTTACCCAAATCAAATAACAATCGGTGATCCGATTTTATCTGTTCTATAACTTATGTCATCATCCTTTTGTCTCACGATATCTAGATTGAATATAAGACATGGACAATGTCACCCTTATAGCATTCAATCTTGTTGTTTCTCGATCTCTAAGTGAACTAATAAAACAAATAAAATTAATGACACTTTCAATTCATTTGAGCATAGCCATGCATTTGTCAGTCTCACTAATCGAGGGGCTTAAGATATCTCTCTCATAAAGAGAAGGACAAATCCCATCTTAATCACTTAATCTCCTCTACATGATTTACATTATGCTCAATCAAAACCTTTATAATTATTCGGTTAAGAATAACGTTTGATTCAGTCAAAACATAATGTTACTCATATTGGAATCCATGGTGATTTCAGGTGTAAGGATGTACGACATTGCTATTATGAGAATCACTTATGACTTTGGTCCATGTAGTGATCTCATAACGAGTCAATCCAATATATATATTTATGAGTTTTATCTGTATCTCTATACACATAAACATCTCATGATCATCAAATAAAACTCATACTGGATTTAATTCACTATCATTCCACAATAATGAGAATCTAAGAATAAATAGATTATTCATGAATTTTATTATAAAGTAAGTATCCAAACTTTATAATAAAAATCCCCTTAAATTAAAATACACATGAAATAATAATACTTCGTAATTTGCTTAGGACACAATCACTAACAATCATATCAGTGGCATGTAATGGAATCATAACAACGACTTAATGTGATCATTTATTTGCACAACTCTTAATAATATTTATTTTCTCTTCAAACTAATGTTAAATAAAGAATATAATAGCTCATTCCATTCTATAATTTTAAACTTTTAGATAAGATATTCGTGGAACTAAACTTTAATTGCTAATGCCTTTCCATATCTATGTCCTATGCTAACACAAATATAAGAATTAATTTGTTTACTTGACTGTTAATTGACTAAATCAACTATTGGACCTTTTGCAAATATGGTATCACAAAATTTTTATGGTAAGACAAACTCATAAATTATCAACACAAGGGCCACAAAACCATATAGCTTGGTGAAATTAAATTGATGACATAAGCCATTGTGAATCCTCATGTTCCCTTAGTTTAAACTTATAATGGAGATAGTCTACCAGTTCAGGTTGTTGGTCGTATGTATCTTAGCGAGATTTAAGCTTGTAAAAAGTTTTGAGCCTACCTAACATTCATTTTTATTAATATCAGCTAGAAAATTGACTTGAGAATTATGTCCTAATATTTTGATTTGGATTACACAGTCTAGACAACTTATGCTCAAGGGAGCTATTAAAGTAGCTAGAACATGAAATGGATTGTACTATTAGGATCAACAAGGACGAAGAAGGCACTTGGGATAAATAAAGGCAACACAAATTTGTGACATTATTATTTGAGCCATTTACTCATGAATCGATTCTCGCTAATTCTAGGTTTTCTTGTCATGTTTGACTCATTGAATTATTTCTTTTGTCATGCATGTTGTAAAGCAAAGCAAGCTAGATTGTCTTTTCCAATTTATAAGAATAAATTACTAATTTTGATTTAGTTCACCATGACATATGAGATCTTTATCACACTAAGTCTTATTGTGGATCATATTGCTTTCCCTTTGTTATGATTTGATATGCAGAAAACAATAGCAAACAATTAAGCAGTAAAATAAAGAATACACAAGAATTTTAGTGGAAAACCCAAATAGGGAAAAACCACCGATAGAGGAGAAACTCCACTATGATTGAAATTGGCATACAAGATTGAGAGAATACAACTCAAACACTCAAAGGAATTTCGTGTGTCTGAGGTGTTGTAAAAACCTAAACAAAACACACACACACTATATATAGTGTGTGTGGTGTGTTGTGTGGTGTGTGTGTGTGTGTGTGTGTGTGTGTGTAAAGATAACCGATATAATGACCTAAATTATGACCTTTAAATATGTAATGAATGAATAATAAAAGCCTAAATTATGACCTTTAAATGTATAATGAATGAATAATAAATGTATAGTCAAATATTCGTTCATTAACATTTAACCATGAAAGTCGATTATAGAAATCGGTTCACAAACTCCAACAATCTCCACATTGACATGGATTCTGGAGTAAAAAACACAAAATCCAATCTTCGATATAAAAAACAAAATACTCTCCACCACTTCCACAAAACCCCTGAAGGACATCAATCAATAACGAACATTAACCAAGTCTAAGCAATGGTCAAACTTGGTTATAGGAAGGGCCTTTGTCAACATATCTATCGAATTATCTTCAGTACTAATTTTGCTCATAGTAATATCACCATAAGCTATAATATCACGCACAAAGGGATATCTAACATCAATGTACTTCGTCCTCTCATGAAACATTTGATCCTTAGTGAGGTAGATCGCACTCTGACTGTTACAATTGACTTTAATAATCTTCTGATCATCACTAAGTTCCCCAAATAATCCCTACAACCAAATAGCTTCCATAAAAGCTTCTGTGACGGCCATGTATTTGGCTTCAGTAGTGGATAGTGCTACTATAGCTTGAAAAGTGGCTTTCTAACTGATAGCACAACCACCAAGGGTAAAAATATACCCAGTGAGAGATCTTCACTTGTCTAAATCTCCAGCAAATCAGAATCCACAAAGCCAACTAGTCCATCTTTATCTCTACCAAATGGTAGACAAACGTTAGTACTACCTCTCAAGTACCTGAAAATCCACTGAACTGCTTTCTAGTGATCTTTATCAAGATTTGCCATATATCTGCTAACCACATTTACAGCATAAGACAAATTTAGGTGTGTACAGATCATGGCATACATGAGAGATCCCATAGAGCTAGAATACAAAACTTTTGACATATAATCAATTTCTATTAGCAATAATACATAATGAATACTTAAGAGGGGGTAAATTAAGCATTACAAATTTTTCTGTTTTATCAAACCAAATTAATTAACCAAGATAAGACAAAAGTTAATTAAAACAAACAATGAAGTGGAATAAACTAATTAAAACTGATTAATAAATAAGCAGAGATAAGAGAGAGAGAAAGAGAAGCAACACAAGGATTTAACGTGGAGTTCGGCCTACTGCCTATTCTCTACGGTGCAAATGCCTCAAAAAAGACTTTTTACCACTATATTGATTATTCCAAAATCAATACACCTCTTAGACGATGAATTATAACAATATCTATCATAATAGGACTTTTACAATTGCCTTTCACAAAGGACTTCCACTTGATAAAGTAAATATTGTGCTAGTAATACATGACCAGACTTTAAATGCCTCCCACTGAGGACTTCCGCCTAATCGCAATTAAGACGATGCTGGTAACTCCAGACCATACTTCAAATGCCTCCTACTGAGAACTTCTCTTTGCCTTCAACGAAAGACTTCTCTTTGCTTCTACGAGGACTTCACTTTGCCTCTACTAAGGAATTTTCTCAATGCCTTCCACTGAGGACTTTTAACTTTGCCTCTACGAGGACTTTTTTTACAAATGCCTCATTTGAGGACTTTTTACAAACAGCTCCTATATAAGCAGATTTACAAATTGAAAAGCTCTTAAGGAAATATACAAATTTCCTTTACAAAGAAATGCTCCTACTTGAGCAGATTTACAATAGAAAATACTTTGAGAATTTTACAAATTCCTTTCACAAACTGAGCTCGTTAAATGAGTAGATAATCAACTTTTGTAAATCTTAAACAGTGCTCAAAACTCTCGTTTAGAGTGTATCAACAAATTTCGAAACAGAGCACTAATTGTTCTCTTAAAAAAAATTTCAACTTAACGAGAACGAGAACGAGAACGAGAACAAAAACACAAGTAAAAAACAATTTTACAAAATGTTGTTTTCGTTTTTACTGTGCTTTCAAAAATTCTAGGACTTCTTCTTTTTCAAAGAGATGAGGAAAATTCTATTAATAGTTCTTGATAAAAATTTACCTGTTAACAAAAAGTTTCTAACAACCCATACTTGTGTTTAACGAACTTGACGTTTTAAAAACATGTAAAAGTCAAAAGTAGAGAAAGAGCATTAAATGTGTCTGATACATGCATTATATACATTCAAATAGCTCTTTTCTTTTTGAAGTCAAGGGCAAACTTTCTGAAGTCGAGGTCTGAGGTTGAGGTCTAAGGTCGAGGCTTAAGTTTTAGTCCTTAACTTTATAAATTTTGCCAAAAGCCAAATTTATGAAGTCGAGGCCTAAACTTTAGCTCTTGACTTTATAAATTTTGCCAAAGGCAAACTTTCTAAAGTCGAGAGCAAATTTATGAAATCGAGGTCTGAGATCAAGGCCTAAACTTCAGCCCTTGACTTTATAAATTTTGCCAAAAACTCCAGCCCTTAACTTCATGATTTTGCTTAAAACTCTAGCCCTTGACTTCACGATTTTGCCCAAAACTTAGTCTTTTGTTTTTATTTGATGAATAGTACCTCTACCTTTCTTCTACTGGGCTCGATAGCTTTGTCTTTGATTTTTCTTCAACTTTTTGCTCTGTTAAATCTTAAACAACAGCAGAACAAATAAAAAGCATATATATATATATAAATATTTTAAGTAGTTGAACAATTAAGGATATTTAAATAATTAATTGTGTAATAATTATTCTCATCAAAATCATTCATAAACATAAAGTTCAACAATCTCCCCTTTTTTGATGAGAATAAATATGCACAATTAATTCTAAAATAATTCTTAATTGTGCAAATACTTCTCCTCTTTTCTCATCATAAAGAAAAAATAATAAAAAAGAAGAACACAGGCTTTGTTAAAAAAAATATTAACAAAATCAATTTTCTCCCCCTATCAAAAGCACTTTTTCCAAAAAAATTTATCCTCCTTTTTAAAACAAACCTTACTTCTTTTGTTTTTTTTAATGAAAAATTGAGAAAAAGAAAAAGAAATTTTCTTTAAAATAAAAGTGTCTCCCCCTGGTTCAAACAACCTTTGTTTTATTTAATTTTTTTTAAGAAAAATTAAAACAAAGCTAGAAGAATATAAACAAATTCATAACAATAGAAAATTACAGAAGACAAACACAAACACAAACATAAACATGCATGCAAGTGCAGACTCTAGTCTAAAGTCTGCAATATTTATCAGCTAAGAGACTTAAGATCAGATTTTCAAGAAAGTTCCTGGTTCAAAAATATTTTAGCACTCATCAGTCTTTAACATGTCCAATTCTCCTCTTAAAATGCAAAACCGTTCTTCACTCAAGGGTTTAGTAAAAATATCAGCAATCTGATGGTTTGTATCAACAAATTCCAAGCAACTGTCCTTGTTTAGAACATGATCACGAATGAAATGATGTCTAATCTCAATATGCTTGGTTCTTCAGTGTTAGATGGGATTTTTAGTCAAATTTATAGCATTTGTATTATCACACCGAATTAGTACACTTTCAAATTTTAAACCAAAGTCTAATAAAGTTTGTTTCATTCATAAAATTTGTACACAACAACTGCCAGCACCTATATATTCAGCTTCAGCAGTTGATAATGCAATAGAATTTTGCTTCTTTGAGTGCCAAGATATTAAAGAATTACCAAGAAAATGACATGTGTCACTTGTGCTTTTCCGACCTACTTTGTTACTAGCAAAGTCAGCATTAGAGTACCCAATAAGCTCAAAAGAAGTATGTTTGGGATACCACAAGCCAATTTCAATAGTGCTCACAAGGTACTTAAAGATGCGTTTGACTGCACCAAAGTGAGATTCTTTTGGGCAAGATTGAAATCGTGCATATACGCATACAAAAAAACATGATATCAGGTTTAGAAGTTGTTAAATATAACAAACTACCTATCATGCATCTATACATCTTTTCACAAACATTTTTACCTTTTCCATCTTTGTCCAGTTTTACACCAGTGCTCATAAGTGTAGGTTTAGACTTACACTAATCTATTTTAAAACATTTTTAACAAATCTTTAGTGTATTTAGATTGATTAATAAAGGTTCCAGATCTTGATTGCTTAATTTGTAGCCTAAGAAAATAAGTGAGTTCTCCTATCATACTCATTTCAAATTCTTTTTGCATGGACTCAACAAAAACTTTTATAAGCGAAGAATTAGTAGCACCAAACACAATGTCATCTACATAAATCTGTAAGATTAATATTTTTGATAAAAATAATTGTATTAATTTTTCCTCTTGAAAATCCATTATTTATCAAAAACTACTAAGTCTTTCATACCAAGCTCTAGGAGCTTACTTGAGACCATAAAGAGCTTTATTCAATTTAAAAACATGATTAGGAAATTCATTATTTTCAAAACCTGGTGGTTTCTCGACATAGACCTCTTCTTTTATGAAACTATTAAGAAATTCACTTTTGACATCTATTTGATAAAAGATAAAATCTTTGTGAGCAGCATATGCCAAAAGCATTCATATAGATTCTAGTCTTCCAACTGGGGCAAAAGTCTCATCAAAATCTATCCCCTCTTCTTGTGTATAGCCTTTAGCAACTAACCTAGGTTTATTCCTAGTTACTATTCTAGATTCATCCATTTTATTTCTAAAAAGCCATTTTGTTCCTATGACGGTTTTATTTTCAGGCATTGCAACAAGATTTCAAACCTCACTTCTAGTGAATTGGTTTAGTTCTTCTTGCATGGCTTGAATCCAAAACTCATCTTCTAAAGCTTCTTCCAAAGTTTTAGGTTCATGTTCTGATAGAAAAACTAGATTGGTTGTGTTTCTAAGAGATGATCTAGTTTGTACCCTATTTGAAGTTTCACCTATTATTAAGTCTTTTGGATGTGAACTAGCATATTTCCATTCTCTAGGTAGATTACTAACATGCTCATACACATCATCAACAGCAGCAGATTTTTCAACAGCAGAAACAATACCAAAATTTTCAACATTAGAATATGAAAGATCATTTATTCTATCACAAACATCATCAACATCATTATTAACATTTATAGAAGTCAAACAATCATAAAAAAAACACATATAGATTCTTCTACACAGAAGTTCTTTTATTATATACCCTATATGATTTACTAGATGAAGAATATCCTAGAAAGATTCCTATATCAGATTTAGCATCAAATTTTCCTAGATATTCTTTTTTTCATTTATTAGGATATAACACTTTATGCCAAAGGGATGAAAATAAGAAATGTTTGGTCTTTTTTTCTTTCCATATCTCATAGGGGTTTTCTTTATGATTGGTCTAATGAAAATTCTGTTTGAAATATAGCAAGCAGTATTGACAGCTTTAGCGCAAAAATATTTTGGCAAATTATTTTCACACAACATGGTTCTAACTATTTCTATTAAAGTTCTATTCTTTCTTTTGGCTACGCCATTTTATTGTGGGGTTCTAGGTGCTGAAAAAGTGTGTTCAATACCGTATTTTTCACAAAAATTATTCATTTCAAGATTTTCAAACTCTCCCCCGTGATCACTTCTTATTGAAGCTATATTAAGACCTTTTCATTTTGGACTTTCTTGCGAAATCTAAAAAAGACATCACTGCTTTCGTCTTCAGAGACAAGAAAGAAAGTCCATGAAAATTTAGAGAAGTCATCACAATAACCAAAGTGTATCTTTTTCCTCCTAAACTCAAAGTTTAAGTAGGACCAAAAAGATTCATATGTAACAATTGCAATGGCCTAGAAGTGGAAATTGCCTCTTTAGCCTTAAAAGAAGTCTTAGTTTGCTTTCCTTGTTAACATGCTTGACAAATATTATCATTTTGAAAATTTAAACTTGATAAACCCTTGACAAGATTTTTCTTTGTAAGTTTTGAAATTAATTTCATGTTAGCATGTCCCAATTTTCTATGCCATAACTAACTATTGTCATTTTGAGAATATAGACATGTTTAACTTGATGATTTAAAATCATCTAAATTAATTTTGTGAACATTTTATGTTTATATCCTTCAAAACATACTTGGTTATTATCAATTCTTTCTATATTATATCTTTTGGCATAAAATGTTACTTTAAAACCATTATCACAAAGCTGACTTATACTAAGCAGATTATGTTTTAGATTATCTATCAACAGCACATCATTAATAACAAGATCTTTATTAAGGATAATGTTACATTTACCAAAAACAATCGATTTTCTATCATCAACAAAGGTAACACTCCTTATCCACAAGTCCAGCTTTGAAAATTTGGAAGCAACTCTCGGTCATGTGCCAAGAGCATCCGCTGTCCAAGTACCATTTGTTGCTGCCACTTGAGATCCCTACAAAGCAAGTTATTATTTCTTTGGTATCCATTTCTGTTTTGGATCCTCTTGGGTTAGAAATAGACAAACTTCTTTCTTAACCACCCAAAAATACTTGCTTTTATGACCCGAGAGCAAAGCCTTCCTTATTGCCCACTTGTGTGCAATATGGCCCGACATGCCACAATAATTACAAGTGCCATAAGTGGCTTTTACAAACTGAGTCTTATGAGACTTATAATTCCTGTGCCTATCATAACCAATTCCATATTTGTTATGATCAGATTTCTACTCACATAGGAGAGTATTTAAATTTTTCTCTACTTGTGTGAATTTAGCTATGACAACTTTCGAATTATCAAAACTAGATTTCAGATTTATATTTTCTGTTCTTAGCTCATCTAGCTCTTTCAGAAGTTCAATGTTTTTGATGTTGTTACTACTAGATACAGGTTTATTATCATCTTTTATAGTTTTAATTTCTACATCTAAAAGACCATTTTTAATTTTTAATTTATCATTTTGTTCAACCAGAATTTTATTTTCTGTTTTTAGTTTCTTATTTTTATTTATAATTTCATTAATTTTCAGATTCATGCTACTAATATTTTCATGCAAGCTATCGCTTTCAGAACTTAAAGTTGTTATTATTTCATCTTTTTCTTCATTTTCAGTTTTAAGCTCATTAATTTCATATTGAAACTCTTCTAATCTAACTAAAGCATTTCGCATCATATTTTTAAGTTGTTTATTATCTTCTTCAGATTTTTTAAGCTTTTTACAAACTTTTTTATACATGTTAAGCAATTCATCATTAGAGCAAGAAGATTAAGGATAATTTACCTCATCATGGATCGCCATGAAGCATAACTCTTCTTCATCAGAATCTGATGACTCTTCATCACTCCAAGTAGCAATAAGTGCTTACCTCTTGGATCTTTTTTGTGCTTTCTTGAGGAGAGGACAGTTTGGTTGGATGTGTTCTGATTTCTGGTACTTATATCACACAACATCCTTCCTTTCCTTTCTAAACTTTGAGGAGCTGATAGCTTTAATAAATTTGTTGAAATTCTTTGCAAACAACACAACATCCTCGTTTATCTCCTCCTTATTAGAATCATCATTGATTCCCTTCAAAGCAATAGCCTTCTTTTGGGATTCCTCACTTTGATTCTTGATGAGCTCATGAGTCTTGAGTGCACCTAGAAGCTCTTCTTTTGTCAATGTGCTAAGATTCCTGGCTTCCTCTATTGCTGTCCGTTTTGCTCCAATTCCCTTGGCAATGATCTGACCAATTTTGAACTTATTTCAACATTAGTAAAACTCTTCCCCAAAACACTTAAAGGATTAATGATATTAATGAATCTATCATTCATTTGATCAATTGTTTCACCAAGCAGCATCTTAAAACTTTCAAATTAACCAACCAACAAGCTTCTTTTAGTGTCTTTGATCCTTGAAGTTCCTTCACAAGTTACTTCAAGTTCATCCTAGATTTCTTTAGCAGATTTACAAGTACAAACTCTATTGAAATCACTTTTATTCAATCCACAATGAAGAATATTTATGGCAACTTCATTATAATCCAGTTTTTTTCAATCATATTCTGAATATTGATCTTCATTTTTAATTTTCAATTGTAAAAGGTCCTTTTTCAACTACTCTCCATATTAATCTATGTTAAACTTTCAAAAATATATTCATTCTACACTTCCAATAAGGGTAATTACCCCCACTAAGAAGAGATGGCCTATTTATAGCCCGACCCTCCAAGAATCCTAGTTTATTAGAATTCATGATCTTTTCTCTTTTGCGTTTATGCAATCAATCACAAGAGACCAGGCTCTGATACCAGTTGTTAGAAATAATACACAAAGGATACTTAAGAGGGGGGTGAATTAAATATTATAAATTTTTCTGTTTTATCAACCAGATTAATTAACTAAGATAAGACAGGAGTTAATTAAAACAAACAAATGCAGCGGAATAAACTAATTAAAATTGATTAATAAATAAGCAGATATAAGGAAGCTCAGAGAGAGAGAAAGAGAAGCAACACAAGGATTTAACATGGAGTTCGACCCACTGCCTACTTTCCATGGTGCAAATGCCTCAAAGAGGACTTTTACCACTATATTGATTATTCCATAATCAATACACCTCTTAGACAAGGAATTACAACAATGCTTATCACAATAAGACTTTTACAATTTCCTTTCACAAATGACTTCCACTTGATAAATCAAGTGTTGTACTGGTAACACACAATCAGACTTCAAATGCCTTCGATCCCACTAAGGATTTCTCTTTGCCTTCAACGAAAGACTTCTCTTTACTTCTATGAGGACTTCACTTTGCCTCCACTGAGGAATTTTCTCAATGCCTTCCACTGAGGACTTTTAACTTTGCCTCTACGAGGACTTCTTTTACAAATGCCTTGTTTAAGGACTTTTTACAAACAGCTCTTATATGAGCAGATTTACAAATTGAAAAGCTCTTAAGGAAATATACAAATTTTTTTTTACAAAGAAATGCTCCTACTTGAGCAGATTTACAATAGAAAATACTTTGGGAATTTTACAAATTCCTTTTACAATTGGGCTCCTTAAATGAGTAGATAATCAACTTTTGTAAATCTTAGACAATGCTCAAAACTCTCGTTTAGAGTGTATCAGCAAATTTTGAAACATAACACTAATTTTTCTCTTAAAAAAAATTTCAAATTAATGAGAATGAGAACAAAAACACAAATAAAAAAATTTACAGAACGTTGTTTTCGTTTTTATTGTGAGTTCAAAAATTCTAGGATTTCTTCTTTTTCAAAGAGAGGAAGAAAATTCTATTTATAGCTCTTGATAAAAATTTGCCCATTATCAAAAGATTTCTGACAACTCATACTTATGTTTAATGAACTTAACGTTTTAAAAACGTGTAAAAGTCAAAAGCAGAGAAAGAACATTAAATGTGTCTGACACATGCATTAAATGCATTTAAACAGCTCTTTTCTTTTTAAAGTCGAGGGCAAACTTTCTGAAGTCGAGGTCTGAGGTCAAGGCATAAACTTCAGCCTTTGAATTTATAAATTTTGCCCAAAACTCCAGCCCTCAACTTCACGATTTTGCCCAAAAATTCAGCTCTTGACTTCACGATCTTGCCTAAAACTTCAATCCTTGACTTCATAGTTTCGCCCAAAACTTCAGCTCTTAACTTCATAATTTTGCCCAAAACTTAGTCTTTTATCTATATCTGATGAATAGTGCCTCCACCTTTCTTTTTCTGGGCTCGATAGCTTTGTCTTTGATTTTTCTTTAACTTTTTGCTCTGTTAAAACTTAAACAACAGCAGAACAAATACAAAGCATATATATAATATATATAAATATATTAAGTAGTTGAACAATTAAGGATATTTAAATAATTAATTGTGTAATAATTATTCTCATCAAAATCATTCGTGAAAATAAAGTTCAACAATTTCTTCATCTGACTTTGGAGATAAAGCAGAAGAAAGTTTGGAATGAGCTACCAAAGGTGTACTCATAGGCTTAGAATTCATCATATTAAACCTAGAAAGAATCTTCTCAAAATACCCCTTTTGACTCAGATGCAACGTACCTTTTGTTATGTTTCTTATAATCTCCATACCGAGTATCTTCTTTATTGCTCCTAAGTCTTTCATTTCAAACTCACTACTCAATTGAAGTTTAACTTTCTCAATCTCTTCTCTATCCTTTGCTGCTATCAGCATGTCATCAACGTACAAGAGTAAATAAACGAAAGATCCATCTTCACATTTCTTGAAATATACGCAACTGTCGAAATTACTTCTCCTAAAATCATGAGAAGTCATGAATGAATCAAAACTCTTGTACCATTGCCTTGGCGATTGTTTCAAGCCATATAAAGATTTCTTCAACATGCACACATGGTTCTCCTTTCCTGAGACTACAAAGCCTTCAAGCTATTGCATGTAAATTATTTCATCAAGCTCTCCATGCAGGAAAGTAGTCTTGATATTTAATTGTTCCAACTCAAGATCTTTTAAAGCTACGATACCCAACAATGCTCTGATTGAACTGTGTTTTACAACAGGAGAAAACACATCTGTGAAATCAATACCTAGTATCTGATTGTAGCCCTTTACAACAAGTCTAGCCTTGTACCTGGGTTCTTCAACACCTGGTGTTCATTTTTTCTTCTTATAAATCCATTTACAACGGACAGTCTTCTTCCCTTTAGGAAGCTTCACGAAATCCCAAGTGACATTTCTTTGAAGGGATTCCCTTTGCTCCTGCATTGCAATCATCCACTTACCAGAATCATCACAATTCCTAGCTTTTGTATAAGTAGATGGCTTAGAATTTGAATCAATATCTTCTGCAACATTAAGAGCATAGGCAACAGGATCTGCCTCTGCATATCTTTGAGGAGGCCTCAGTTCTCTCCTAGGTTTGTCTCTAGCAATGGAATACCGTTCCTATGGTTATGTAGAGATAAGACAACATTGTGTCTGAATTCTAGTATGAGAAGTAGTACTTGAATCAATCTAAAACTCCACCTGTGTAGATGATTTCTACTGGATTTCATCAGACGATGAGTTAGAAGGCAAGTCATGTAACATGGATACTTCATCAAAAACAACATCCCTACTCAAAATGACTTTCTGTAGTTCGGGACACCATAACTTATATCCCTTGACACCAGGTTTAAAACCAAGGAATATGCACTTCAGAGACCTAGGCTCAAGCTTTCCATTATCAACACAAGCATATGCGGGACAACAAAAAATTCTTAACTCTGAATAGTTAGCAGGAGTACCTAACCATAACTCAAGTGGAGTCTTCTTCTCAATGGCTGTTGATGGAGACCTATTAATCAAATAACATGTTGTCGAGGCAGCTTCTGCCCAAGATGACTTTGGTAACTTTGCATTTAAAAGCATACACTTGACCTTGTCCATGATAGTTTTGTTCATCCATTTTGCTACCTTGTTTTGTTGAGGTGTTTTAGGGACTGTTAAATGTCTCAAAATTCCCTCTGACTTACACAGAACATTAAAATCATTAGAACAAAACTTAAGACCATTAGCAGTGCGAAGATACTTTACCTGTTTACCAGTTTGCTTTTCAGTCATTGTCTTCCACTCCTTAAAGGTGGGTAATGTATCAGACTTTTGCTTCAAGAAAAATACCTAAACTTTTCTGGAGAAGTCATCTATAATAGTCATCATATAAACAACACCTTTGCTAGATGGAACTCTAGACGGTCCCCAAAGATCAGAATGAATGTACTTTAAAATACCTTTTCTATTGTGAGTACCAGTGGTGAATCTGACTCTTTTCTTCTTTCCAAACACGCAGTGCTCACAAAATTTTATCTTACTGATGCTTTGCTCATCAAGAAGGCCTCTCCTAAAACAATTCAGTCATCCTGGCTTCACTCATATGCCCTAAACGCATATGCCAAATTCTAGTAGAATCTTCATCTAATAAAGATGAAGAAGTGACGGCAACATCTCCTATAACAACTGAACCTTGCAAAACATATAAATTAGCATATTGTCTCTGACCTTTCATCACCGCCAAAGATCCTCTGCTGATCTTCAAAACTCCATCTTCACCTATTGATCCGCTTGAAATGTTTAGTATTTTAAAACCAATTCTCAGCAAGTGTACTGGGTCGATCAAGTAATAAAGTGATGAATGAGTATCGATCCCACGAGGAAAGTTTAATTACTAAACATTATTAGTTCATTTCAATATTTAGGCAAAGAGAAACCAAATTCTTTATATAAATATTTACTAAAGTATCTACACTCCACTATGTCTAATGTTTACTAATCCTACTCACACAAGTCTTAACAAGTAAAGTTAATGGGATTTAGATAAAATCCTATTTTCTCCAATCATGTTGAACTCAGGTTATTAAAATTGTTAGAGTTCATGCATCCATGTGAATCTACCAAGATTTACAAATTCTAAAAGGAATTTGAAAACCTTTTTCCACCTAAAACACTCAATAGCTTCCACGACTGAGTATTTTGACATAATCAATTTGTGCAACTAAGAGTTTCCCAAATCTGAGTTGACTCATTGTCCTAAATAAAAAATTAAAGAATTCCTTCTTGAAAACTTGTATTTAAAACAATGTTTGAGCAGTAATGATAGATTCTACCAGGATTAAAAACTCTCTTGCCATCGCATACTTGAATTTTTCACCCAAATATAAATTCAAACGAAATTAAAGTCTTTACCAAGATACCCAATTTCATTAAAACTTGAATTCATACGAATTTTAAGTTATTAGTTTGAATTTAATAAGGATATACATCATTCTTACAACCCAATAACACTAGTTCAACAATCACTTCAGAAAATCAAGGATTTCGCCATTTCCCACCATTCAAATTCAGCCAATAATCATTTCTACTCTATCTAACATGATACTAATAAAGACTATGATAAGATTCATCTTGAAGTGTAAAGAACAAAGCAAGTGAAGAAGAAATTACCAATAATTAGAGAAACAAACCGTACAAATTGTAACTGAGATCCTTGTTAGCAAATTCTACTCAATCTACGAACAAATAGAACAAATTTGATGAAGATCCAAGTAAATCTCTATTTTCTACTTCTATCTCTCTCTAAACTATCGGGTGAAATTAAAAATGGAAGCATAATGTAAGTGTCCTCTTCTCTCTCCTCAAAGCATGTAAAAATAAAAACTTTTCGTGTAACTGTTGTGTAACTGCTGCGTCCAACGCCGGCTGTTTCTCGTCCAACGCCGGCGGCGTTCAATGAAGCGCTAAGGATTTGTTAACTGATGGTCTTCAACGCCGCCTTTGAACGCCGGCGGCGTACTCCTCAATTTGCCGGCGTTGCCTTCAAATTCAAGTACTGTATCCATCCTCAAGCGCCGGCGGTGTTGGATCTGGCGTTAAGGACTTAGGCTCTGTGATGTTTCAACGCCGCCTTTTAACACCAGCGGCGTTGCCTTCAAGTTTGATGGCGTACTCTTTTAGCCCTCTCAACGGTGGCTGCGTTGAGCCTAAATTCACCGGTGTTTGTGCTTTTTAATGCCAATTCGCACAATTCTTCATGTTTCCTTGTTGCAAATTTCCATTTTAATTCATGACCTGATTCAGAACAAATGACAAAAAAACTAAATACCAATTCCTTTGCTTTTATAATAATTACCACAAATAAGTGTCAATTCAGAGATGAAAATTATATCAGTTTTCTGAGTTTATCAATTTCCCCACACTTGAACTTTTGCTTGTCCTCAAGCAAAACAATTTAAAGACTGAAATCTGACTTTTTAATTCAAAACTTGCTTCTCAAATCTCATGACTTGCAATACAATGCCTCTAGCTCTAACCAAACTTGAATTATGTGATTTGCTTACTTGAATTGAAATTAATTAGCTAATCTAGACCAAACAAACTTTAATCCCAATGTTTAACTTAAGCTATAACTTTTCGACAATGTCTAATTAGTCCACAAAGGAAAAATAATCATTTCAACTTCATCAACCTTTTAACTCAAGTTAAATCTTAGCAACACAAGGTATAAGCATGTGGTATCTACCATTTCCCTAGATTTTTCCATAGTCAAAGTCTTTTAATTCACTAATATGTGCATTTCAATTACAGAGGGAGAGGTTTTTGCCTCCATCTTGAATTTTCCTCTGGACGGGGTGTAGCCCGTATCTTTTCAAGCTCATTAGCCATATTACACCATTTAGTTAGAGTGAAATCCTTGAGTCGGCACATCCCGGGCTCATCACCCAAGTGACCAGGTTTTAAAGGGACCCCTAAGAACTCTCATTCACCTTATTATGAATGTAAATACTCCTGACTCAATTACTTGAATCAATTGAGTAATGGCTCTATTTGTTTTTACTACTAAATGCACTTTTCCACAATTTTTGACTCTGATTTCCCGGATCACTAAGTTAATAGCTTCATCTACCTCTTCTACCAAGTGTTACAAAGATTAACTAAAAGTTAAAAGAATATTTGAGAAGTAAACCTGATCATTTTTCACAATAGGACTCAGATATTTACATAAGTTTTATTTCCTAGGTTAAACAGAAGGTAAGTTTGTCAATTAAAGATTTATCTACTTAATTTTAACTCAGTAAGCCAATCACATGGTTTAGTGAGCACGACATCTTACAAGTCAATTTTTTTCTTTTGTTTTATGTTTCAGATTTCCCAAAAAAAATTTTTCCTTAATTTTGCAAATTTGTTTTCTTCTTGAGGACATGCATTATATATGTCTACATCCAAATGGAAGTGTGTGAAACCTATGAATTCATATATTGACTTCATATTTCTCAAGTATTCATACACTTGCAAAACAACATACCAAGTCAACATATATTTAAACCCATAATATATTTCATTTTCATCTCAGCGTAATCTCCCTTCCCCATACTTAAAACCGAACAGTGTCCTCACTGTTTGTTCTAATTAACAAATAAAAGGCAGAAAAAACTAAATAAAAGCAGTTGGAACTTTCCTGTTTTCCTTTCCTTGTTCAGCATTCCCATTGGAGTTTTGAATTTGCAGAGATTACTTTAAAGACCTGTCTCTCATCAAAGAAACATACATGACAGAGATAAAAAGAAAAACACAATAACACAAAACATATATTACAGACCAAGTGAGTTTGAGAAAGAAGTCTACCCAAAAATGGGTGCTTAAGTACAAAAATAGATTGAAATGGAAATATCCCCAAAAAGTTAAAGCTAGCAGGAACTCTAGCTTTCAGGTTCAGTGCTGGATCGCTTTCATCGATGAAGTAGAATACTTCATCGCTTCACCTGCAGCTGCATTGATACAAGAAAACGCAGATTTCAACATTGACATCAATGAGCGTCTAAATTTCTTGTTCTTTCTTTTCGCTAAGAAAATCCTCCTGCAATTCTCTCAGTTCATATCCCAATCTAGCTAGGGTATATCCAGCTGAAGACGAGTCTGGTTGAGAGGAGGATGGTGGAACCTGTGGCTGAGGAGGGGGTGGAGCTGAGGATGAAGATGGCCTGTCGCCCTGTGGAAATTCAAATTGGGGCTCAATAACTGCAATCGCCTGAACATCTTGTACCCCCTGGGTACCTTCACCAAACCCCAAGCTCTAAAAGGCCCAGAAGATATCTTTTTGCTGGCCACTTTGATATCATTTGGCAATTCCTGAAAACCCCCATGCCCTTGAGTAGCTGAGTGATATATCCCCCACAGAAGATATAATTGGTCCTGGTGTCTTCAGCTTGTCTCAGCAAAAAATTAGCCACTTCACAGCCCAAATCCAATGGATAGCTCTTAATAAGGCTATACAAACATATCATATCTGAAGTGCTTAACTTGCTATGACTTGTCTTTCGACAAGTCAAAGTATGAGCCAGAATATGATGAAGAAGTTTGTGCTCTAACTTTTAAAAGACGAGTTGATCGATTTTGAAGGCTCAAATGGATCAGTCTTTGGATGTATCAACTCAAACCAGAATTGCTCCATGGTGACATCAGGAGGCCAAGATGTCGGGAGAGCAGAGTTCTCATCCTCATGCTGATAGTAGCCAAGGTAGACTCCTATCTTCTTAATTGGCACTTTTTTAACTTCCCCATATATCTGAAAGATTATATGGGTATCCCCTTGATCATCATCATCATCATCATCTTCCTACCATATCTCATAGTAGAAAGAAATTCAATGGTGATCTTCTTAAGCCGGTTCCCTCATGTCAAAGACTTTGAACCATCGCTTGTCCTCCACTGCATTTTGTAATCTCATGCATTCCATAATCCTCTAAGACAGGCCAATCCAGAAAATGACTGTTATGAAACTCTTTTTCATAAGTCTCTCTTCCTTTCTTGTGCATAAAGTTGACTAGACAAGACATTCCTTACTTGACTAGTAGTAGCTGTTCTTTGCTTCTTCTTTGGAGCCATATCTGTAACACATACACAGCACACTCCACATATATTACAAGAAAGCACATTTCACAATAACAACTAATATGTGCACATTAGAACCACATATCCTCTTATTTGATGTAATCTTAATTCATTGATAACACATTAAGCATCAATTACACCAAATGATTTGCCAACTTTTTCAATTTTTCTATCTCTTTCTCTCTCCATTTTTTTTTGAAGAACGCCGGCAAACTAATCCTAAAAATGCCGGCGTAGCTAGCCGGCGTTGCTAGCCGGCGTAGGCACACAGTGTAGGGTAACCGTTGGGGCTTTGTTTCAAAAACTCGATGAACAGTGAAAATGGTTGTTGATTCAAAACTTTAGATTAAAATTATACTTGACAATTGATTTCATATTTCCATAATCACAACTAATCAAAAACCCCCAATTTGTATTACACAAACCCTAATTTCTACGGTTACAAGCCTAATCAAAACCCCAATCAATCCATGCTTGATTTAATAAAGAACTATGGAACACGACTTTCAGATGCCTAACCAACAACAACTCATCAGATTATTGAACACACTTTCAAAAACATCCACATTATTGTCTAAACAATAGATTTGATCATTTAAAAGGATAAAAAGAACAAAAATGAGAATGATTACCTTGTGATCTTGAGGATTATGATGTGAGCCTGATGATGGATTGATTTAAAAATCAGAGAGAAAAAAAAAAAAAAAAAGAAGGATTTCGGTAAAAGGACTTGAGAACAAATGAAGAGAAAGAATAGGGATTTTAATCCCTTTACATGCAGGGATTAGCATTTAATGCACACACAAACCAAACGCCGGCTAAAATTTAATCAACGCGGCGGCGTTGTTGACAGCAAATGCCGGCGTTAGAAAAATTGAATCTGGCCTTGATGGCTCTTTGGAACGCCGGTGAAATAAATCCAACGCTGGCGGCGTTGGAACTTTGTATTTGCCAGTGTTAAGAAATTGCTTTCTGGTAGCTCCCAAACATCAACGCCGGCGTTGACTGCTGTTTTGCCGGTGTTAAGGATTGATGCTTCTGCTTCCAAGCTTCACTTTCAACGCCGGCGGCGTTCAATCATCATTTGCCGGCGTTCAATTCCTACACTGCTAAAATTTTGCCGGTGTTCTTTCTCCAGACTTCAGCGTTAGAAATCATTGTTATATGACTTCCCATTTTCTCACAAATCTTCAACATACTAAACACCAAATTCATCTACTCACTTAACTGTACCTGAAACAACTTAACACAACACACAACACACAACACACAATTACATATATATATACACACAAAACACAACAACAACCATGGGTTGCCTCCCATGCAGCGCTTAGAGTTTAAAGTCGCTTAGCCCGACTTGCAATGCTCACTTATTGCCTTCACTGATGAAGGTGGTCTACTTTCTCTAATGTCTCCCTCATAGTAGTGCTTGAGTAAATGTCCATTGACTTTAAAAGTTCGATTATCTTGGGTTTTCAACTCAATGCACCATAAGGGAAAACACGGATAACTTCAAAAGGTCCCGACCACCTTGATCTCAACTTTCCTGGAAACAACTTGAGACGTGCATTGTATAACAACACTTTGTTCCTGGTGAAAATTCTCTTCAAAATGTTTCATCATGCCACTGTTTGGTACGCTCTTTATAAATTCGAGCACTCTCATATGCTTCATTTCTCCACTCATCCAACTGATTTAATTGAAGCATTCTTGTCTCCCCTAGCTTTTCCATCAAAATTGAGGAATTTTATAGCCCAATAAGCCTTATGCTCAAGTTCAACAGGCAAATGACACGATTTACCATAAACTAACTTGTAAGGAGACATTCCAATAGGTGTTTTAAAAGCAGTTCTATATGCCCATAATGCATCATCCAGTTTTAAAGACCAGTCCTTTCGTGATGCATTAATTGTCTTTTCCAAAATCCTTTTAATTTCTCTATTGGAAATCTCAACTTGACCACTTGTTTGGGGGTGATATGGGGTAGCTACTTTATGGACAACTCCATATTTAGCTAAAAGCTTGTCAAATTGTTTATTGCAAAAATGAGTACCCCCATCACTTATAATTGCCCTAGGCACCCCAAATCTGGTGAAAATATTCTTTTTCAAAAATTTTGTCACTACTCGAGCATCATTGGTTTGCAAAGCAATAGCTTCAACCCATTTAGATACATAATCCACTGCTACAAGTATGTATTTATTTGAAAAAGATGATGGAAATGGACCCATGAAGTCAATTCCCCATACATCAAAAAGTTCAATCACCAGAATGTTGTTTAATGGTAACTCGTGTTTTCTAGAAATGTTGCCTGATCTTTGACATTGAGCACACACTTTGATGAAATTTTTACAATCATGAAATAACTTGGGCCAATAAAATCCACAAGATAGTACTTTAGCTGCAGTCCTTTCAACTCCAAAATGACCTCCTGCCTCTCTTGCATGACAATGTTCGATTATACTCATTTGCTCAATCTCGGGTACACATCGTCTAATTATTTGATCAGCACATTTTTAAAAGATATGGTTCGTCCCAAAAATAAAACTTTACATCATGTAAAAATTTTTTCTCTGTTGAAAAGACAAACCATATGGTATAATTCCACTGACCAAATAATTAACTATATCGGCATACCATGGTAATCCTTGGATATCTATTGCATGCAACTGCTCATCAGGAAATTTTTCATTAATAGGCAAGTTTGATTCATCATTTTGCAAACGTGATAAGTGATCAGCTACCACATTATCAGCTCCTTTTTTATCTTTAATTTCTAAATCAAACTCTTGCAATAGTAATATCCAACGGATTAACCTAGGCTTAGCATCAGACTTAGCAAATAAATATCTAAGAGCAGCATGATCAGTATATACTATCACCTTAGAACCATTAAATAAGGCCGGAATTTATCACAAGCAAAAATCACAGCTAGCAACTCCTTCTCAGTAGTTGCATAATTCCTTTGTGCCTCATTCAAAGTTCTACTTGCATAGTAGATAGTATGAAAATCTTACCTCGCCTTTGTCCCAATACTGCTCCTACAGCATAATCACTGGCATCACACATCAGCTCAAAAGGAAGCTCCCAATCTGGTGCTATGACACCGGAGCAGTGATGAGCTTCTCCTTCAAAAGTTCAAATGCCTGCAACATTTGTCATAAAAAAAAACAGCATCTTTCTCAAGTAGATTACACAAAGGTCGGGAAATCTTAGAGAAGTCCTTAATGAACCGTCTATAAAAACCCGCATGTCCTAGGAAACTTCTACTCCTTTGACATTTGTTGGTGGGGTAGTTTCTCTATGATTTCAACCTTTGCCTTATCTACTTCAATCCCTCTTTCTGACACTTTGTGCCCTAAAACGATTCCCTCTTGCACCATAAAATGGCACTTCTCCCAATTTAAAATCAAGTTGGTCTCTTTGCATCTTTGTAAAACTTTGGCTAAATTTTCTAGACAAGCATCAAATGATTTTCCAAAAACCGAAAAATCATCCATAAATATCTCAATAAAATTCTCAAGCATGTCAGAAAAAATAGCCATCATGCACCTTTGGAAGTAGCCGGTGCATTGCAAAGGCCAAAAGGCATTCTCCTAAAGGCAAAAGTGCCATAAGGACAAGTAAAAGTAGTTTTTTCTTGATCAGCAGGGGCAATCGGGATTTGATTGTATCCCGAATACCCATCAAGAAAACAATAAAATGAATGCCCTGACAATTTTTCAACCATTTGATCAATAAATGGGAGTGGGAAATGGTCTTTTCTGTGGCATCATTTAGCTTCCTATAATCAATGCAAACTCTCCACCCAGACACTGTCCTAGTAGGGATCAATTCATTCGCCTCATTCCTCACTACAGTCATACCACCTTTCTTAGGTACTACATGGACAGGGCTAACCCACTTACTATCTGAAATAGGGTAGATCATTCCTGCATCTAAAAGCTTAAGTACCTCTTTTTTACTACTTCCTTAAGGGTAGGATTCAATCGCCTCTGTGGTTGCACTGTAGGCTTGCACTTCTCTCCATCAAATTCTATGAGTGCAAATCAAAGGACTAATTCCTTTGATATCAGCAATCGTCCAGCCTATTGCTCTCTATGTTCTCTTAAAACTTCCAACAACTTCTCCTCCTGATTTTCTGTCAAAAATGAAAAAATCAGGTAAAGTTTCATCATGACCCAAATAAGCATACCTTAGGTGATCAGGTAATGGCTTTAACTCTAAATCTGGAGGCTGTGTCAAGAAGGAACCGTTTCTTCTCACTTGTTCCAAGTTCCTCATACATTCTAACCCGAATTTCAGACACTTCCTCACAATCTACTTCTTCTCCTCATCACTCCAGTCATCAAACTCTCTCAAAACCGACTCCACGGTCTCAATTCCTACTTCATCTTCCAAATTCACATGTAAGCTCCTCTATAACATCAATATTAAAACAGGTTCTTTTCTCATCAAATTTATGCATAGCATCATATACATTAAATGTAACCTGTTCATCCATAACACGTAGAGTAAGCTTACCTTGCTCAACATCGATC
This sequence comes from Combretum micranthum, assembly GCA_024138025.1. Taxonomy (NCBI): domain Eukaryota; kingdom Viridiplantae; phylum Streptophyta; class Magnoliopsida; order Myrtales; family Combretaceae; genus Combretum; species Combretum micranthum. The sequence goes on along the minus strand of JAMXBD010003687.1, from coordinate 19,834 downwards.
AAAGCCTTACCTGTAGCCAAGAATGGTCTCCCCAAGATCATGGGCACCTCTCTATCTTCCTCCATTTCCAGGACTATGAAGTCCACAGGAAATATGAATTTGTCCACCTTCACTAGTACATTTTCTACAATACCCTTAGGGTATTTGATACTCCGATCAGCCAATTGCAAGGTCACATGGGTTTCCTTGCATTCTCCCATTCCTAGTCTCCTGAAAATAGAGAAAGGCATTAAATTTATACTTGCACCAGAATCAATTAGCACTTTATCAAAATAAATATTACCAATAGTGCAAGGTACAGTGAAACTTCCCTGATCTTTTTGCTTTGTAGGCAAGCCTTGATTTTGCTGAAGTATCATTGAGCACTCTCCTGTTAAAACAACCGGTTCATTCCATCTATCCTCCTCTTCTTGGATAGCAATTCCTTAATGAACTTAGCATAAGAGGGCATCTCTTGAATGGCCTCCAAGAAAGGAATGTTAATCTGTAAATTCTTAAACACATAAGAACTTAGCGAATTGCTCATCCAACTTCTGCTGCTTCAACCTTCCTGGAAAAGGCACTGGAGGAACATAAGGCTTCACACTAGGTGAAATTAAATCGGTTCCTCAAGCTTTCTTTTTCCTTTATCTCTTATCTGCACCTCCTCCTTCTCTTCCACCAAACCATTTGGGATTTCCACCTCCTTACCACTCCTAAGAGTATAGCATTCACTCCTTTTGGATTCTCCTCAGTCTTGCTGGGTAGTGACCCTGAAGGTCTACTACTTATCTGCTGAGAAATCTGACTTATTTGCCCTTGAAGATCCCGAATAGTGGCTTGTTGATTATTAATCAACGTCTCAGTCTTCTGCATGAAAGTTTTCATCAGATCTTCAACCGAAGAATGGTTCTGTTGTTGTTGATGTGGATGTTGAGGTGGTGGTGGTGGTAAAGCATTCCTTACTGGACCTTGAATCATCGGACCTTGTCTTTGAAATCCAGGCGGTCGATAAACATTATTCTCATTCCTCCATGAGAAATTCGGATGATTGGCCCATCCTGGATTGTAGTGTTTGTATAAGGTCCTTGATTTCCTCTTTGAAAATTCCCCACATAATTCATTTGCTCTCCACTAGCTGAAGTTGGTGAATGTGTTTGAGGACAATCATGGAATGAATGTGAACCTGAACAAATCTCACAACACAAAACTTGGTTAGGAAAATAGAACTTGAAGTAGTGAGCTTACTTACTTGATTTGCCAAAGCCGAAATCTGAGTGTAAGTTGAGACATGGCCTCATTATCTTGCACAGCTGCAACCTTAAGTTTAGTCCTCTCACAACTCCAATTGTGAGCACTTGAAGCCATTTCTTCTATCAAAGAGCTAGCTTCATCATAGCTCTTACCCATTAATGCTCCTCCTGCAGCAGCGTCTACAAGTGATCTCAAGTTTCATCCAAACTCAGATAGAATATCTCAATGAGGAGATTATCAGGTAGTCCATGATGAGGACATTTCCTGATAGCTTCCTTGTATCTTTCCCATCCTTCATACAAGGATTCACCATGAAATTTTGTAAAGTTGGTGATCTCATTCCTCAACCTAGCTGTCCTAGCCGGTGGGAAAAATCTCCTCAAAAACTTGTTTGACAAATCTGTCCAATTTGTGATGGACTCCTGGGGTAATGAATTGAACCAAGCCAAAGCCTTGTCCCTTAATGAAAAAGGAAATAGCTGCAACCTTATTGCATCATCAGTAACACCATTCATCTTGATGGTGTTGCAATACTGAAGGAATTTGCAAGATGATCATCAGGTGTCTCATTTGGATATCCTCCAAATTGATGAGCTTCTACCATCTGAATTAGTCCCGGCTTGACTCAAAGTTGTTGGCTTGAACTGTGGCTTCTAATTGGATTTCCAGACACAGTTGGTACTGTGTAATCCCTTAATGCCTGGCAGGGCTTGGATTTGATTATTGTTGTTTTCACCTTCTGCCATCACTTCTGTTGTCCTTGTTCTCTTTGTCTGTTCACTTTTCTTAATGAACGTAGTGTACGTTCAATCTCAAGATTGAGGGGTAGAAGTTCCCTACTTCTACTCCTGTGCATACAACCTGAAAAGAAACAGAAACAAACCAAACCGTAAAATGAGCCTAAATTACTAATAGAACTAAAATTGTTTAATATTAATCTTTCCCCGGCAACGGCGCCAAAAACTTGATCCGCTTGAAATGTTTATATATTTTAAAACCAATTCTCCAGCAAGTGTACTGGGTCGATCAAGTAATAAAGTGATGAATGAGTATCGATCCCACGAGGAAAGTTTAATTACTAAACATTATTAGTTCATTTCAATATTTAGGCCAAGAGAAACAAATTCTTTATATAAATATTTACTAAATATCTACACTATACTATGTCTAATTTACTAATCTACTCACACAAGTCTTAACAAGTAAGGTTAGTGGGATTTAGATAAAATCCTATTTTCTCCAATCATGTTGAACTCGGTTATTAAAATTGTTAGAGTTCATGCATCCATGTGAATCTACCAAGATTACAAATTCTAAAAGAATTTGAAAACCTTTTTCTACCTAAAACACTCAATAGCTTCCACGACTGAGCATTTTGACAGATTCAATTTGCAACTAAGAGTTTCCCAAATCTGAGTTGACTCATTGTCCTAAATCAAAATTAAAGAATTCCTTCTTAAAACTTATTTAAAACAATGTTTGAGCAGTAATGATAGACTCTACTAGGATTAAAAACTCTCTTGCCATCGCATACTTGAATTTTTCACCCAAATATAAATTCAAACGAAATTAAAGTCTTTGCCAAGATACCCAATTTCATTCAAACTTGAATTCATCCGAATTTTAAGTTATTAGTTTGAATTTAACAAGGATATACATCATTCTTACAACCCAATAACACTAGTTCAACAATCACTTCAGAAAATCAAGGATTTCACCATTTCCCACCGTTCAAATTTAGCTAATAACCATTTCTACTCTATCTAACAAGATACTAATAACAACTATGATAATATTCATCATGAAATGTAAATAACAAAGCAAGTGAAGAAGAAATTACCAGTAATTCGAAACAAACCGTACAAATTGTAACTGAGATCCTTGTTAGCAAATTCTACTCAATCTACGAACAAATAGAACAAATTTGATGAAGATCCAAGTACATCTCTATTTTCTACTTCTATCTCTCTCTAAACTATCGGTGAAATTGAAAATGGAACATAATGTAAGTGTCCCTTTCTCTCTCCTCAAAGCATGTAAAAATACATGCTTTTCGTGTAACTGTCGTGTAACTTCTGCATCCAACGCCGGCGTTTCTCGTCCAACGCCGGCGGCGTTCAATCAAGCGCTAAGGATTTGTAAACTGATGGTCTTCAACGCCGCCTTTGAACGCCGGCGGCGTACTCCTCAATTTGCCGGCGTTGCCTTCAAATTCAAGTACTGTATCCATCCTCAAACGCCGGCGGTGTTGGATCTAGCGTTAAACTTAGGCTCTGTGATGTTTCAACGCCGCCTTTTAACGCCGCGGCGTTGCCTTCAAGTTTGCCGGCGTACTCTTTTCCCTCTCAACGGCTGCGTTGAGCCTAAATTCACCGGTGTTTGTGCTTTTCAATGCCAATTCACACAATTCTTCATGTTTCCTTGTTGCAAATTTCCATTTTCATTCCTGACCTGATTCCGAACAAATGACAAAAACTAAATACCAATTCCTTTGCTTTTATAATAATTACCACAAATAAGTGTCAATTCAGAGATGAAAATTATATCAGTTTTCTGAGTTTATCACCTATGTATTTGTAACCCTTAGAATTAAGAGTACTAAGAGAAATCAAATTTCTCTTCAAGTTAAGAACATGTCTCATATCTTCTAATGTCTTGACAACACCATCAAACATTTTTATTTTAATTGTGCCAATACCTGCAACCCTATAAGAAGCATTATTTCCTAATACAACAACACCCTTGGAAACCTTCTCATATGTTGAAAACCAATCCCTATTGGGACACATAAGAAAGGTACAACCAGAATCTAAGATCCACTCCTGGCTGATTTATGGATCATCAGAAGCAACAAGAAGATCCCCACTGCTGTGGTCTTCAATAGTATTAGCTTCACCTAACTTTTCCGGTTGTTTCCCCTTTTGATTATCAGTATCTCTCTTATTCTTGTTCTGTAGTTTGTAACACTCAAACTTTATGTGGCCTTTCTTCTTGTAATAGTTACAGGTTTTATTTCTATTTGTTGACTTTGATCTGCCTCTAGAATTTCCACAAGAATTGCAATCCTGACTCCTACCATGAGTAACTAAACCCTTAGCTTTGGGCTTAGATTGTATAACTAGATGTTTAATCTTCTCGAAAGATGCCAATGCATTATAAACCTCCTCCATGGTAAGAGTATCGTGGCTATATAATATTATATCCCTAAGATTTGAATATGATAGAGGTAATGAACACAACAAAATTAAAGCCAAATCTTCCTCATCATACTTTACCTCCATAGATTCCAAATCTGATACAATCTCCTTAAACGTGGTCAAATGATCCTCTAACGACCCGCCTTCTGTCAAATGGTATGAGTATAGTCGGTGCTTTAGATGCAATTTACTAGTTAGATTCTTCATCATACACAATTGCTCCAATTTCAACCATAATCCCACATCATTTTTCTCCTTCAACACATCCTGTAAAATCTGGTTGGACAGGTGATCCTTGCGTTGTTTTTCTTCCAGTGACCAAGATGCAAGCATTTTATCAAACCCTAGCAAGGCATCATCTATATCTATTTGTGCAAGAACCGATCTTATCTTAACCTGGCACAACGAAAATCTTGTGCTCTAATCCAATAAAGGAATATCATACTCGACGGTTGCCATTGTAGAGAAAACAAAAAATCAAAACTATGCTCTGATACCACTTGTTATGATTTGATATGCAAAAAACAATAGCAAATAATCAAGCAATAAAATAAAGAACACACAAGAATTTTACGTAGAAAACCCAAATAGGGAAAAACTATGGGCAGAAGAGGAGAAATCCACTATGATTGAAGTTGGAATACAAGATTGAGAGAATACAACTCAAAAATCTCAAAGGAATTTCGTGTGTCTGATGTGTTGTAAAAACCCAAACAAAACACACACACACATATATGTGTGTATAAAGATAACCGATATAATAGCCTAAATTATGACCCTTAAATATGTAATGAATGAATAATAAAGGCCTAAATTATGACTGTTAAATGTATAATGAATCAATAATAAATGTATAGTTAAATATTCATTTATTAACATTTAACTATGAAAGTCGATTACAGAAATCGGGTCACAAACTCCAACACCCTTTATAGTGGTTGATCACAGTCAATCAACGTCGATCTTACGCATGAAAAATTAATCTCAAACCAAAACAATATATATTATTACTTTTCAAATGAGTCCGCTCATAATTCAACACTAAGGTCAAGTTTAAAACATAAATTGTTGAATCACTATTTTAATAATGGAAATGGAAAGATAATCAAGTTGTAAGAATACGTAGCAACAAAATAGGGTCGTAGACTAAAAACTAAGGTTGTCAAAATCGGTCCGGATTGGCCGGTTTGACCGGAACCGGTGTTGAAGGTAGGTCAGGTATGGCGTTTGGCCTATTTTTGATGCGAACTAGCCAAACTAGATCGATCTTGTCGATTCGATCGTGAATCGGTCTACTTGCCTAAGTCTATTGGGTCTAAATGCCCACATATTAAAGAAAAAAGAAGAAGCGATCCTGCATTGCACTACACTGCTACACGTTTGGTGCAAGCGAAAGTGGAAAACAGGAGCATAAAGTCAAAAAGTAAAAATAACTTAACTAACCTAGCCTAGACATAGTAGACAAGATAGATATTTAATTGGAAGTGCAGACATTGTTGGGTTTTGGAATTTGATACAATATAATTAGGCCTATAAAAAGACTTTTTGTATTTATTTATTTATTTATTTTTCAAAAGTTTGGGAAAATTAACTTATCATAGTGATTTTTTAAAGTTTTTATCACAAACACATATTTAAGGTAAAAAAAAAAGTATTATTATAAAAAAATCTAAAAATAGTGTAATAAAATAAACTAAAAATAGGACACTTAAAATGTAATAACTCGTAACTTTGAGTAAGACATAATTTAGATTTTTATTTTTCGCTGACCCTGGTTCAACTCCTGGTTGAACTCGATCAGACATCTCGACCCCTAACCCCTTAGCATGTCCAGATCAATCTCCAGTCTTATTCTGACAACATTGGTAAAAACATCAACATTTGTTAGAAGTGGCTCGAGCCTTGAGGTTTTAAGCAAGCTTCCAGCTAGAAAAGTATCTAAGTATGATAAATGTAGCTTCGAGTGTCTATGTTGTGAGCATTCTAATGATAAGCTTTGTGATAAGTTTGCAGAGGTAAGTTTGACAATTTTGTTGGTTATTATTATAAATAGAAAAGCTATCAAATCTATGATTTAAACACTGAAATGATATATTTTTCTCAAGATATTCATTTCTCTAAAGATATCTTTCTTTATTCTAACTCAAAGAGAAATATTACATATTTACAAGCATACAATTCTTGCTTTAAAAACATATTACTGTTTTGATGATCATGAAATTCAAATAGGTTGCAAGATGATATATTTTTTTTTTTTTTTACCATTAGCAAGGTGATAGATTATTTTGTGCAAAATAATAACAAGCCATTGAGTGAGCATCTTTGTCATTTGATTCTATATCACAACCATTGGATGCAAGCATTAAACCTTCATCTAAAATCAATCACATGTAGGACAAGATACATCACCCTTAACCATAGAGTCTACCTTTACTTGATCAACATGTAGTTTTTGATACTCTTGTTGAAACAACTAATTTACAATATAGGTACCTAAGACTCCCCTTGGATACAATTATATCTTGTTAACCTCTCTTCTCTTATAACCCACTACTTCACACACCCCCCCACCCCAACACCTCCCCCCTCCCCCTCCTCCTTTGATTAACTTGACAATACATCCTCTTTCACATCATATATCTTGTTCTAAATCTTCTAATCTTACTCTCTTTAGCAACATCTTTGATGATGAGCTTAAATGTTATTTTGAATCAACAAAGCATGCACATTAGAGACGTGCCATAGCTAAGACCTCTATTATGGAGAGACGTTTGAAGATAACAAACTTGCAGCTCATTATTAATGTCTATACAAGTGGAGCTTGAAATTCTTGTGTATTATTTTAACATCTAACCCATACACCCACAAAAATATATAATAATAATAAATTTTAAATTGAATAGTTGTGATGTCAATCTTAATAACTAGTAAAGTATTTTATTCTATATTTGGATTTCAATTTAAATCATTTGTAGTATCTTGTGTAATTTTTCATACTAATGATAATGAAACAATCAAGCTAAAGGAGGTTTAATCAATCGTTAGAAATACACAACTCCACTAATGTAAGATTACATTGAGATTTTTCAAAAGCTGCTCAAATTATCACATCTTATTCTATTCCTAAATATCATTATTGATCATTATATAATTATTAACTGCGTGGACCTTCTCTTTCACATTTAAATTTAAGTGATCTCTTGATTTAAAGTATTAGGTCAGGTTAAGGTCCTCTGTTGACTCTCTCTCTCCCCCTTTCTCTCCTTCCCCTTTCATTCTTCTCTTGTAGGTAAATATCTTACTTGAAGATAACCTTGTACACTATGAAGTGTTTTTCATCTTAAGGAACTTTTACTAGCTTATATCCTCTTTGCTCTGAATGAATTCTTTTGTTTCCAAATGGCTTTGATGTGATTAAATAATCTACCACCGATTGGTACACACCTTTAACTTGGTTGTCTAGTTAATTAGTATTTAGCTTTGCCACTAAGTGTATGTAGTTGAAGAGGTGGAATATTAAGCCAACATAGTGTTCCCTTATGATGAAGAACACATGAGACTAATTATAGAATGATGTTACTCTTAGAAAGGAGAAATAATCAAAGTTGTGTGAGTGCCTTAACTTCGTTAGTCAAGACAAATGTATGTTAGCTTTAACATGGTAAGTATTAATAGATTAAGACTATGAATAGTAATACCTTTATGAGTGTGAACCATTACTTTAAGGCAACATTCCTACCATATCATCGATCACATCTGTAGCTTAGAGTAGTGACTAAACCTCAACAAATCATGAGTGTTATTTTCTCCAACAACATTATTAATAAAATAAGTAGCAATGCAAATAATGCAACGACAAGTGTAACCTTTATGATAATAGATAAATGCAATCTAGTGATAGTTTCAATAGGAAATTACTTAAAAAACACAACACTAGTCTAGTAATAGCCAGCATTATAGCAACATCAATACTAGAGACTACGCATACTTGTTCTTGAGAACTACGTTCATCAATTAACCCTAACAATTGTAGCTAGTGAAACTTATGTGATTTAGTTTATATTATGTGCCATGTTAATGATCCAATTATTGTGAAGGATCAATTAATCTGTGTTTATAAAATCTTAAGGAAAAAAAAAGGTATCCTATAGGATTTACTATTAGAGAAGGGAAGCCCGAGTCTTAGAGGAATCTTGGAGTGAAATTGCAGTACAACTCATCAAAGAGGTCACATTCAAAGTAGTTTTTTTTTCCTCTAATTAAAATTTGTAAATTTTATTATTTCAAAAATAGAGGAATAGATTTAATTGGAAGTCTCTACATATTAAGAACATTCGTAAGTTTGAAGTACATTTTCTAAGATAAATGACACATGAAAAATAGGAGCAAAGGAATTAAGGAGCGAAGGATGGTTTAGATAAAAGAATTACAAATTTAAAAACTTATTATTAGCGATGAGATAACCATTAACTCCTAAAGGCAATAGCATTATCTTCATATGCTTCTTTTATCATCTCGTAATAATCAATTGTTAGAGGAATAAGTGATTTTCTTTCACCATAAAAAATTAGTATTGTTTAGGGGATTAGGGTAGTGTTGTGTTTGTGGAGATATTAAGGATTGTGGGTGAAAAGTGTAAGAAGACCGATCTTTAGATAAGATATTTGAAGCTTAATTTAGTGATTATGATGAAGAATGTCATAAATTTTGTACTTAATTTAGTTTTATGCCTCTTGCATATAATTTGTTAGACATAGGAATATTTTTTCCAAGATAAAACTAAGGGAGTATCGTAAACAAAATAGCAATCTTTTGTTTACAGTGACCATACAAATTTGCAAAATATTTAAAATATTTTTAATGTTTAGAAGAATTACATATTTTATTTTTAACATTTCATTACTTTTCTGTTCAAGTTGTGACGGTATTATTGATCAATTTGAATAAGTTTTTCCACATCTAGGTTTTTCAGATCCTGAGAAATTTTCCCATCTTGACCCTTTTGCATCCGTTGTTAAGTCAAAGTATATGTAGGTTCTAAACCAGATAAATGGAAATACAGGTCAAGTTAGGGTCTATGGTAAGAGAAGCTTGATCCCTAGAAAGACATCACAGTGTTGCAAAGAATTACCGATTTGATACCACCAGCAGATTGATTTGTCGGTTGAATATGTTCTGTCGGATGTAGACTAATACAAGGAAGAGATTTGCAAGTTTGATTTAGTCAATAGGATAGAATTGAATAGAAACCAAACACAACATTATGAGAATCACAACTCGTGTACGTGGCGATTTTTTCTTAAATCTACCGAGTTCATGGTCATTGTAGCGGTCCAATAGCAACGGATAAATAAGGGTATGGATGTTTCTTCATTAATGGCACTCCAACCGTACAAAATAAATTTATTATTGCTGATTCTGTGTCCTACCTTTTCATTAAATTCAACGATATTTCTTACTTTGGTCTTTATTAGTTCGTGATGTGGGGTCAGTGTCACGAAATTAAAACTGTTCATGCCTCACGAGTCTTGATGTCGGCAACGTTCTTCGGATCAATGTTGAAGAGGAGGATCTGCATTCAAATTTGTCATGTTATTACAGCTGTATATTTGTCGTATCAAAAAAGACCCACCAAAAAAACAGGACAAATTGTTAATGTTTTATAGCTATTATTATATATAAGTGCGAATGACCAAACTTAAACAGATTATGGGCTATATAAATATTAAAATTAAATTAAACCGATTGATGGCATAAATAATTTTAGATGGATGAGAACGAGAAAAAGATCAAACTGTATAAACAAATGGGAAATTCTACAGTTTCATGTTGATTTTTTTTTTTAATAGAACTAGTCTCATATGATCATTAAAAATGCTTGAATCTATTCCAAATATGTTCAAACTCTTAATTTTCTTATATATTAATCTTTTGTAAAACATTAGAATAAAAATTAAAATAATTGATAGCATATATAATTTTAGATTGATGAGAACAAGAAAAAATCATGTTGTTTAAATAAACGAAAAATTCTACAATCCATTTTTTTAATAGAAACGGTCCCCTATGATTAGTGAATAATTTAGATATATTCTAGTCATCATCAAACTATTAATATTTCTTTTTATATGAAGCTTTTATAATCAATTTAATAATAACATTATATGCAGCATGGGTTTCCAAAATAAAGTTACTTTCATTTTGATATTTTGTTACTAAGAACTTTTATAGTTATGTCAATGAACCATTAAATCTTTCATCCAACTATTGAAATAACTATAATAAGTGATTATTAAGGAATGGATGGCTATGAATTTTGATTTGTGAAATCTTTTTTCTATCTTTCATTATTGCCAAAATAATCTCTATTGCAAAATTATCGGAGTCGGGAAGCTTTGACTTCCAATAAAAAGTTTCAAGAAAAGTTGAAAAAAAAAAAAACACTTCTATAGAAAGACTAAAATAATTTGCAATAAAATTCGTTACATTAGATGCAAACTTAACAATCGGCTAAAGTAAGCACAAGAAGTTATTTAGTATTGAAAGGCATTTCATCCTTTGGTCCCCTCCAATAGAAAAGATATTGGGGAATATCTTCGTTTCTGTCGTTCTTTTTACCGTTATATTGTTATTTTATTTGTATTTATTTACTTTGTTCACTTTTACAAAATTAAATGTCATTATTTAGGTTATTATCTTAATCATTATGCAACATATTTAAGGTTAGAGGCAAAAAACACATATACTTCTATATAAAATCAAATATCTAACAAGTTTCTATAAAGTTGACTTATCTATCCTATATTTCATTGATTTTTATAATATTAGCTTAATCATTATGTACTATTAGCTTAATTGTTATGCAACAAACTTTAGGTTAGAAGTAACAAACATCATTGTTACCTTAGGATTTATTTACTTATTTAATTTGTAAAAGCTTTTTAAACGACGGATTCTAAATAGATATAAATTATATACGGAAAAGAAATAGGTAAAATAATTAAACAAAGAAAAAGAAAACCCAAATAGGCTCGCGGCAGTTGCTTCAAAACAATATAGTATGCAGGGATGACAAATGCCATTGAAATAATGAGCATTGCAAGAACACTTGGACATTTATATATACTAAGTGGCAAGTTATATGCAGATTATTGCTTAGTTTAGGGATGCATTTTTGTTTATTAATGGGAGTCAGAAAGCTTAATATTAACTTGGGTTCCAGTAAGGCAATAGATTAAATTATTACAATACAAACGCAATAATAATCCTACAAATATCGTGAATACTTGCAGAGTAAAACTTGCAGATCTTGAAGGACATATGATCTCTTTTGGTCCTAGAGAACATAAAAAGAAAAAAAAAAACCATTAACTTGGGTAGTGGCCGAGTACTATGATTATATTGCCACTAATATTGTAATTAAATTAATTATAAAAAAAATTAGTTAAAAAATTTAAGAATTTTGATTATGATTGGAACAAATTTGAATCGTTCAATCATGTGATAGGATCGATCTCGTTATAATTGCTACGGGACTATAAATTTTTCTTAAGGTAAGATCAACCACCAAAACTAATGGTAAATTGATAATTCAATCGCATACATAATATCTAGATAAAGCTATATTTTTGTAAGTTTTTCTATTATATTTACTATTTAGTACAAGTTATTTTTGAGATCTAATAGAAAGATAATGTATGGTTTACTAATTATAATATTAGACGGGCTGTAAGCTTATAAATGTCATTATGATTTCCCATCTAAATGAATTTTTGGGGTTCACAGCATCTTACCCGGTAAGGTAAAAAGGGCAGAAATAGGTCCTTCAAATAGAGAATAAGATTCTTTTGATTGATTTATTTATTTTCATTTCCATTAAGAAGATTCGGTCGTAGCAGCGGAATCAAAATGGAATGGTTTGAAGGAAAAAAAAAATAAAAATAAAAAAAAGTTAGTAGGACACCCTTTTCCAAATTGCGGCTATGACCGTTAATCATACTTTACAATGACACGATGAACATCTAATACCAGGTTGAAAAGTACATAACAAATAAGAACACATTGAATTCTCAAAGTTTTATACACGAAAAAGGGTGCTGTCGGTTCATCGTGCGGACAAAAAAAGTCGCAATAATTAATGGAGTCGAATCACATATATCATCAATATATGAATATACGGCTAGTGATCGCAATTATTTAATTTTGGCCATTGTTATTGTTCCATTTAATACCTGTGGAATGTGATAACTGCTAGCCATTTGACCAAGAATACAATACAGGGAGCTTTTATGGTTATTTAAATGTCTATTTAATCAATTATCTAATTATAAATATAAATATATTAATTAAAAAATAAATTATTTTAATTATGTAATTATGGTTGACTGTAAATTTGAGTCCTTAAATGATAGACAAAACATGTTTTTATCAAAATTAGCAACGGAGCATAGAATTTTCTTATAATATGGGGTGAAGTTAGATTAACTAATTTGCATTTGCAGTACTTTAATGTAAAAATCTTGATGAATTTCCTTACATGACTTTTTCCTCAACGTGTTTATTTAGCCGTGCTCTTAAATAATCCCCATATTACCTTGTAGAAACATTAAATAACAATAGAATGAAGCAACATAATAAAATACGAAAATAGAAAAATGGAGTAAAAGGTGGGTTGTCTTGACCCTCTAATATAGGTTAAAAATCATAACGAGATAAAAACATATCGAGACCTAGGCGTGGATTATACTTGTCTTGATCCTGATCTAGCTTGATAGGTCACAGACTGGCCAAAGAAAAGTTTATTTATTTACATACAACTATATCTAACTTCAGAAGTAGACATTAGTAATGTAAGATTACATAAAATCTAGAGGATATAAGAAAAGTTAAAACATAAAAATGAGTACAATGTTGTTAAGGAATGGTTTTCCTTTTGGTAGAAATTTAAATAAACTAATTAGAAATGCTTTGTTAAAAGTCAATTTTTATTATGGGCTTCTTAAGTCTAGTCTGACCTCTCTGTCATGTGGGTTGACTTATCCAATCCACCAATTGACTCAATATAGTGCCTAGCCCCCTCTTGGACGTGCATGTCTCGCCTCGTTAACCTTTTTGTAAAAAGAAGAAGTTAGCTAATCTAGTCTTCTTCCTATTTTAAGCAAGGAAGACAATTAAACTTAATACTTTTCCAAAGAAGGGGATATTTCTAGAAGGATTCCTGAATAAGTAGATTACACTTGCCTAAAATTCATGTAGACACTTCTTTAAATAATCGAGAGGCAATTTCCTATTCTAGATAGATTCCTTTTCCTAAAAGAAAAAGGGTATCCGACTATAAAATCTCTATCCACTAGCAACATCAGTAGTAAAGAGATATTGACATCAATATGTTTAGCTCATTCATGATGCATAGGATTTCTATTCAAATGAATACTACTCTAGTTATCCTAATAAACTACACTATCACCATGTGATTTATCATAGCAAGTTCACTCAACCAGAGAGCTTCCTCTATTAATTTAATGAATACCATAAGATTCGAATGGAAGCTTTTCAATTGATAGCACAACAATTTGTAGATGAAATATGCCTTTTGAGATTTTTTTTATACAAATTGCTAGTAAATTATGAACTAACATAACTAACATGCTCACTAGACTACTACTAAATTTGAAGCAAACTCTATAATTATCCCTCAAATACACAAGACCATCTACCATTACACTAGCTTAGAATGGAGATATACCAACTTACAATACAAATTGTATGTGTTATATCTATGTAAGTACAAATTATAACATACATAACACTATTAACAAACATATATACTTCTAATAGCCTAAAACGAGTAGCAAATAGAGTGCTCACTGTCCTTGTGTCATTCCAGTAAGACATTTTGACATCCTTTTAGAATATCTTTACTAAAATAAAACAATTACCCTAAATGTCTATCCTTAGGATCTTCTAAAAGGATTTTGATAGGTCTCCTAAATTGGGTCCTTCTGCAAGATTTAGAGCTCCTAGAGAAGGATTGAATTGATTGAATTAAGAAGAAATAAAGCTTCTGAAGTCCCCTATGGTTAGTGTTACAAGTAGAGAGAAGAGAGAGGAAATTATATCTTATATACTTCTTGAGATTCAAAATGAGATTATATTATTTCAAATTTTGAATCTCCCCTTTTGTAAAGCTCAGGTAAAATAAATTATTAAGTTACTCTTAATTATAATAGGCAATAGCTAGGTTCATGATAATACATCAATAATTATATGATTAAGTAAAATTAAAGTTAATTTAGTAAATTCTCAATCACATGATCTGAGCCTTAGTTTCTTAAACTAGGATTCCTTTATAACCTAGACGTCATTTAATTACTTAAGCCTCTTTTACTAGTTTACTATTTTTCTTCTTAACTTGGAATATTTTGCACGCATTTCCTTAACACAAGCCACAACTTCAACCACATTAAGCGATGTGTTCTAGAGTTCTATCCAAAGCCACACATTTCAATGACAATAATGAGGAACTAGATCTTATTCATTTGTGTCATCAAATCCCATCCAAGTATCCGAAACGTAAATCCATATAATGATAGTGATCTAGTGCACATTATATAAATAACCAATAGAAGTACCTAACGCCACATAGTGATACCTTTTATGCAAACAACTCAACCCATATCACGAATCCATTCAACTTATTATAATGCTAGTAGGTAACAATTAACACAATATATGAAAAAAAAAAATACAAAAGAATAATAGATCCATTAGTACAAATAAGCAAAAGATAAGGGTACTTAAAGTTCAAATCAAAAGCTTCAATAAATCTTGCACAAAATTAATATTTCCAAGCAATTCTAGAATCTAAAATTGTGTTAAATCTAATGGTTACAACTATTACAACATGGCTCTAATATAACATAATGTATAGGAAAATAAATCGAAAGAACAAAGGGAAAATGAAAAAGTGAAAGTGATAAATTCTTTGCTCATCCCTTACATCTGAAAAATTAAAATACAAATATATTTATATTTTAGTCTCCCTTGGATTAAGAAAAGAAAAAAAAGGTAATTTCCACTCATTTGTGACCTTAAATGAAATTAATGGAAAAAATCACGGAAAGAAAACTCTATCTTCGTGTTTCACTAATCTTCCATGAAAAAAGTGAAAAGGTAAAAGTGAAGTGAACCTTTCTCCATTCTCAATTTGTTCCATACTCATTTAAATATAAGAGCCCCTTTTTTGTACACTTGTTGCTTAGTTTATTCAGGTCACTAAGGTTAAAACTTCTTTCTTCATATGTTTTTTCACTTTTAATAAGTGGTAAATTATTACAAAAGGAAAATGATAAGTGTTTTCCACATTTTGCAAAGAGGTAGCCTAAGTTTTATTTTTGCTAATTAAGTGTAAATTTTAATTTGAATACGTATGGTACATTTTGATTAACCCAGATTAATTAAATCAATAAAAATATTGAGGGAGAGAGAAAGGACAATAACTTCGGCTAACATTAAGCTACAAACCAAGTAAAAGATACATAGATCCATACAAACCTAAAAAAAAAAAAAAAAACTCTAATGGCTTTTCCTTCAAAACGGTCAAATATTATTCATCTTTTGATGTGAATGAGTAAGACTTATGTCACAAAATACTATTCATAGTAATTGATTGAAGAAATCTTAATGAAAGAGGGGAAGATAAGTATGGAGTTTAGAACTTTTCTAGGTGTTTAACATTGAAAATGAGCTTATGGGGTTTGCGGGGAGGTGATGAGTGTAAGAGTTTTAAGCTGTTTAGAAATAGATGAAGGTTGCAAGTGGAAAGTCTTTTATGTTAATGAAAAGAAAAAAAAAAAAAAAGGAAAACTGAAGTTTCATTTTTAATTCATCAATATTTACATGGTGAAGAGTTCAAATGGAAGTTAGTTTCAAAGGGTTTGCAATCTAGTAAAAGAGTGAAAGGGAGTAGATTTAGTCAAACTTAGGTTGGTCACTCATCCTATTTGACCATCAATCTTAATGTGAAAATGTTACTCCCAATTTCCTTAGCCTACCCCATTTACCAACTTTAGTATAAAAATAAGTGAAAACCTCACCTCACACTTTTGGTTTCTCGCTCACTCAACAATAAGATAAGTAATCTTGAAACCCTTGCTTACTTAAATTCTCACTTTGTTTCACTGTGTATGATACTAACTAGTTAATTTGCATTGTAGTGGTAACTTGATGAATTCGAGCTCATCACTCTCCAATGTCCAGAGACTTAACAGATTTTCAAGGCTAAAGATGGTTTTCCTTGTTTCTCTTCTTTAATTTATATCTAGACTTGTAGATCTTCGGATCCGTTATTACTGTTACAATCTAAGATGTATTTAGTTGTACAATCTGTTTCTCAACTACTGCTTGTTGCAACTACTATTAACTAATTACAATCTAACAATCTTTTAGCCATTGAGCCTCTTTTTTGTTCCTATTTTGAAATTGAGTTGTAAAAATTGTCTCTGCTCCTTAAAAAACAACCTTGTTGACAAGGTTGTAAAGTTTCTGAAATTCATCGTAGTTCTCCCATGTTGTGTCTTTTGGACATAACCCTAGCTACTATACTAACACTTGTCAGACCTCCTAGCCATGTCAAAAAATAATCCTAATCCCCACAATAGAAAGAGGATGTAGGATTAGATGATTATCCATCGCCAATGGTGGTAGATCTAAAGAAGGAATAGACACCCCATTAGCTTTTTTCAATATAGATACATGAAAAACTAGATGTATCTTTGACTGAGTTGGTAACTTTAACTCATATGCCACAGAGCCTACTCTACTAATGACCCCATATGATCCACAATAGCATTTAGAAAGCTTATGATGTCCATGTGTAAGAGATACTTGTTTATATGGTTGTAGCTTCACGAAAACGATATCATCTTCCTCAAAACTTAGATAAGATCTATGCTTACAAGCAAATCTCTTCATATGCTCTTAAGCCTCTAAAGATCACTTTTGAGCTGCTTCAAAACCAAATCTCATTCTTTCATATTAGTATCTACTACATCTACCTTTGGACTCCCCCTCACAAAGGCAACAATAGTAGGTAGCTCTCTACCATATATACTAATTAGAAGGGGATAAATTTAGCATTGCCATGAATTGAAGTATTGTAATAATACTCTGCCCATGGTAAATATTGGACCCATTTTGTAGGATACTCCAAAGTATAGCTCCTCAAATATTGTTGAATGGTCCTATTGAGCATCTTAATTTGCCCATATGATTGAGGATGAAATATAGTTCAATGTAGTTCCACTCAAATGAAAAATTTCCTTAAAAAAATTACTCATAAAAATTGCATCACAATTAGACACAATTGCCCGTGCAACTTAATAACAATATTCAAGAATAACTTAGCTAGGGATGGATGTAGAATTGTTACATTTTGGGGGGGGGGGGGGGGGGGGGGGGGGGGGGGGTGGGGGGGTGGGCGCAAGTTTTCTCTCTTTTTTAAGTCACCTTGGATTTATCTATATTATAAATTCATTTCTTTTTGTAATTATACTATATATCATAAGATATTATATATCAATTCATTTGTTTGAAATGTAATAAAATCAAAAAATCATGGAAAATAATTTCTAAATTCTTGATTACAAAAAATATTTATTTAGGAACTCATTAGAATACTAAATATAAAGTTTATTTTATTAGATGCCAAAGAAGGGATTTATTATTTTTATTAGGTAGTTATGATAATTATCTATATTTTATGCTTTTTTATATTAAAGGAAAATGAATGGAGGACTAAAATCCTCCTCTAAATTGATTATCCAAATGATTTTTCCCCATTTATGGCTCTACATAAGGTTGTATTTGTGTGATAATCAAGTGATCATATTTCTAATTACAATTTGAAACTTTTTTGAGTTATTTTTCATACTAGGAACATTACCCTTATAAAAAATGTAAAAAGTAAGATATGACATATTATAAAATACATTGTACAAATGATAAAAATTATAGGAAACTTGTAAACATTTAAAAAAATTAATTTAATAAAGTGTTTGAAAAACTATATTAATAATGTATGAGATACATCTTTGCTAATAGTTTAAAAATTATATTGTTTTAATAAGAAAGCAAATTAACATATTAAAAAACCAACTAATTTAATATTAAAACAATTTTGGGGGATTAAGGCCCTTTAGCCTCTGATAAATTGATTCATAATATTTAACAATATCTAGCAAATTATAAATAATATATGGTACAGTAAATTATCTAGATAACATTTTTTTTTTCTAATGAATTATTAATTATTTTATAAAAAAAAATCAACATCTATAGCTATTAAAAAGTAGAAGGAACAATGTAAGATAAATGAAACATATTAAAAACTCAAATAAGAAAAAAAATTAAATAAATGCTTCTTAAAACAATTGTTTTAAGCACCTGGTAGGTTCCATGTTGCTTAGTAAATAGAAAACAAATGAAATTTATATTAAAAACTCAAATAAGAAAAAAAATTAATTAACACGATAACAAAATGCATTGCAGTCATGAGGATTCGATCCGTTGACATGGAACATATAAAAACAAACCCATACCTCTACGCTACAACTGGTTGTATAAAATTGAAGTGTTTAATATTTATTTTATTGTTTAACTGTTACTCTTCATTATACCATTAATACCATACATAAAATTCCTGAGGGGAACAAAGGGTCTGACCCTGTGCTCAGCCACCTGAGTTGCACTGAAATGAGTCAATAATGGCCCCATATGAAAATACTTCGTAAGTCTATCCACAACTACCAATATAACAATGAAACATTGAGAGAAGTGATGTAACAAAATCCATCGCTATATCCTCCCGTATTCTCATAAAAGCAGGCGATAAATGTAATAAACCAGCTAGGAACTTTGTAAGATACTTGACTTGTTGACATACTACACAATCTTTAATAATCTCTTTGCATTAGCTTTCATTCCCGCCTAATTAAAACAATCTACAAGCTCTTATAAGTCTTTAGTACACCAAAATGACCCAAACTTAGGGCATAATGAAACTCCTTCAATAAAAATTGAATAAGTGGAGGTTGAGGACACCAAAAATAAATGAGACCCAAACTGAAGTAGTTATGTTAAGTTATAAAGGGGTCATTTCATTCGATTCCCTTGTTAACGTCATAAAACAACTTTCTATAAGCTGAAACTGTAAAATATTCTTCTTCAAATCATCTATGAAAGTAAATGACGATAGAGAAATTCCATAGAAACTTCCACTATCCCTTTCCTACCTTGATAAGGTATCCGCTACTATTTATTTGATCTTCTTTTGTAAGTATTAGTGTAATCATATCCAAGTAATTTGGATAAATTTTTTATTGATCATATGTTTGAATGACTTGAGT